>APFE031370608.1:0-63366 GCA_000404065.3 Pinus taeda
CTAACAGCAGCAGTGGTAAGGCAGCAAAGTGAAGGATGAGCAAGAAAATGTCACTCTTGTAGGTAAGGGCAAAGTGAAGAAGGGTCCCAATCAGGGAAAAGACTCGAAAGAAGAAAAGAAAAAGAAGGACTTGTCAAAGGTCAAGTGTTTTGGTTGTGGTGAACTTGGTCACTTGTCAACGAGTGTCCTAAGAGGAAGAAGGACAAGGGGAAGCAAACAATTGCTTTAGTAGATATCGAGGATTTGTCTACCATGCTGGAGGATGAATTCACGCTGATAACAACAGTACCTCCAAGAGGAGTATGACACTCTAATATGTCAGATCGAGCAGGGTTTGAGGAAGGAGCAACAAGGATATCTAGATCTAGACAAGGAGGGATTGATCAATAGATCAGATCCAGTTGTTGTGTTTATGATTCCTCAGTTGGACCATTACCCTTGCTACAAGAGCCCAAGTATTAAAGTAGCAAGAGGATCGAAAGGTCAGCAAGGCACAGTCAAATACTTGAGAGATAGTGCAAAGCCAGTTGCAGTGTAAGCAAGGCACAATCAAACACTCGAGAGACAATTTCAGAAGCAGTTGCAGTGACTCAGTAGATCAGTATGAGATCGAGACTCACCATTGCAGTGATAGCAACAACACAAAGACGGGAGGAAGGCAGTATGAATAGGTCAATTGCAAAAAGCAAGGTACAGTTCCAGCCATAGACACTCCAGCACAGGGGCATCAGCAGTGTTAGATCAGATTAGTGCAGTGGAAGCACAGATTCATTCAGCTACAACATGTAGCAAGTGAATCTGAGTAGTGTAGTTAGCATGGTGGACAGTGATAGCCAGAGGATTTTCTTCACGGATATCTCCAGCTTCTCAGTGGCAGAGGGAGATCTAATTGCAGAGGAAAGATGCAGTCTCTCCAGTAGTGTGAGTTGACTAAGGCAGAGGGAGTTGTCAATGTTAGTTTTTGTACCATTGGATGGTTTTCTAGTCTCAAACTTGGTGGAGAGGCTAAAACATAGGAGATCTCCAAAACCCAGAAATCGTTTCTGGAAATTCCACCTAAAGATAGCTCAATTAAATTAATTGATCGATAATTATCGGTAGCGCATGAGCGGTAATGTTGGCCATGCTCGTCCCGGAGGCATATGTGAACAAATCCCCTTCTGCTCTCCAAGTTGTATGGGTTGTTGTGGTGTGGCTCCCTGGCTCGTCTTGGTCCCCTCGTGCCCCTCTAGATGATACCAGCGACAGGTTTTCTTTCCGTGCGAAAGGTGGGTTGGCAATCGAGTTGTGTTTTCGTGTTCCCCTGAACGATGGCCTTGGGTCGTTTTTAGGGTGGCCGGTTTTCATCTTCTCTCCATCCCCACTCGGTAGCGCATGAGCGGTAATGTTGGCCATGCTCGTCCCGGGAGGCATATGTGAACAATTAAAAATGCCAAGTCTAACTTAGGAAATCGATTAAATAATAGGAATTAATTGCGAAAGGTGAGAATTCTCTAGAAACTCACATGGATCGACTTAGAGATTATCTCAGGCATCAATTAAGGTTTAATCGTGGTCATTGAAGTATCAATTGGAGATTATAACAGGAGTTCAATGGGGTTGGAGAAGAATAGACAGAGTGAAAGCCAGTACAGCGAGTTCCTTGGCAAGTCGAGCTATCCAGCTTCAGAGGTCGAGCAGAGGAAGAGGGTTCGAGCCAGAAGGGACACAGAGGGGTAGAGATAGTGATTCCAAAGGAGGATTAAAATTCCGGAGAGTCAAGAGAGGCGATCGAGTTATTTCTCCAGGAGGTTGCACAGGGACTAAGCAGTAGCTTCAAGAAGGCAATTCGATTTGACTAAAGAGCAGGGTGTTTCAGGTGCCGAAGGCCAAGAATATTTCCAAAGGGCTTGGCCAATGACATCCAACAGCAGCTAAAGGCAGGACGATTTGATTAGAGTGGGTTCCAAGACACATGTGAGGGTCTGTGTATAGGCAACGCAAATGGGCCTGCGCAAGGGTTGGACGATCAATCTTCAGAGGGAGGCAAGTGTTGGGATTGCTTGTAGAGGAGGGTAAATTTCCTCAGTTGATTTTGCTGGTATTTCTTTCAGACAGAATTACCAATTTGGCATCCATTTTATTGTACTTAGAATTTCACTGTTGCATGATCATAAAAATCCTCTATTACTACACCGGTTTTCCCACATTGGGTTTTTCCGAGGACAATTGTCCAAAAATAATTGTCATTTTTATATGTGTGTGCTAGCATATTTCTCAATTTCCAGCATTTTATTTTCCGCAGTATTTTTATGTTGAAAAATTGATATTTGCCGTAGCAAATAAACTGCATAATTAGTTTTCAATTAGAAGAATAAATTTTGAGTTGATGCAATTAGAATTGTAAATTTTCAATCGAGGCAATGAGATTCTTTGCTAGTCAGATTGATTTGTAGAGAAGCACTTCCAGTGGAGGTCATGGATATTTCCAACAGGTGCAAGTTTGCAGGAGAGAAT
Source organism: Pinus taeda (assembly GCA_000404065.3). NCBI lineage: Eukaryota > Viridiplantae > Streptophyta > Pinopsida > Pinales > Pinaceae > Pinus > Pinus taeda. Next base: position 2,497 of record APFE031370608.1, read on the forward strand.
TGTCGGTATGCAGTTGCAGAGGTCGATTCAGGGTCTCAGAGGGAGACCGAATTGATTTGGAAGGGCCAAGTAGCTTCCAGGAGTTCAGATCAACTAGCAAAAGTGAAAAGATGAAACTTATCATAGGTTTGCCAATTTATGGCAACTAGTTGGATTACAGATGTTAGACACCAATAGCGTGGATCAATTCAGCTACAACGCGTTTCCACATAACAGCGGGTTGCAGATACACTCACAAAGGCCTTGGGTAAGGCAAATTTTGTCTACCATAGGGAGTAGATGAGAGTAGTGCAGAGCACCTTCCTCACAAAGAGGGAGAATTAGTAACAGACAGGGGTTCTAGTCTCTATGGTGTCTAAGAGGCTAAGGAACACAGGGTCTCCAAAACCCTAAAAAGGTTTTGCGAGAAAAGCCTTAGAGACACCCCAATTAGATTAATTAGCCTATAATTAAATATTTCCTAAGTCTAACTTAGGAAAAGTGGTTAATTAAATCAAATTAATTAAGGGAGGTCGATTTTTCTCTAGAAACTTCCTAAAAAGGTAATGGATGGAGTCAAGATGACCTTAGTCATCAATTGAGATGTGATCATGGTCGTTGGTTGCCCAATAGAAGATTATAAGAGCAAGTCGATGGGGTTTGGAGAAGACAAACAAGAAATTCAAGCAGTTTGACTTACCCACTTATAGTGATTCAACAAGGGCACAGTTGAAGGAAAAGGAGACACCAGCAGCGGGGTTTTCAACAGTGAGAATTTTTGGAAAAATTCTCAGGAGGTTTGCAACATTCTAGTCACAAGGAGGCAGAAATTTCCAGCAAAGTGTTAGTTTTTGTAGCATCAGAGGTGTTCTAGTCTCGAAACTTTATCGAGAGGCTAAAACACATGAGATCTCCATAAACCAGAAATTGTTTCTGGAAATTCCACCTAGAAGTATCTCAATTAGATTATTAACCTATTTTTAATATTTCCTAAGTCTAAACTTAGGAAATCCAGTTAATTAATCAATATTAATTGAGATAAGTTGTGAATCATATAGAAACTCACACGGATCGATCCATATATGATCTCAGCGATCAACTATGTTTTAATCTTGGCCGTTGGAGTCCCAACTGGAGATTATAAGAGGAGATTTATGGGTAGATGGAGAATACACTAATGCAGATACTCAGTTGCCCAAGCCGTTTGATTTTCTTAGTAACAGAGATCTAGCAGAGGAGATTGAGCCAAAGGGTGAGTGGTAGGTGGCAAAGGAGGCCAGTGGCATTTCCAGAGGAAGTCTTTCAATTTCAGAAGAGGCAATGAGAGGGAGTGCGAGTTTGCCTAGAGGGACAGCACAGGCAGTAGCAGCAGAGCAGTTCAATCTAGCTGGAGGAGCAGTCGATTCAGTAGTTGGTGGTCGGAAGTTTGATCAGGAGTACCAGTGAATCAATTCCAAAGCCAGAGAAAATTTGAGTTGCATATTTTAGAAGCTTCCAGAGGCAGCGGCAGCAAGGTCTGCGCAAGCACTGCATAAAAATTGATGCAAAAGGAATTGTGAATTGCAGAGGGGCCAATTTCGAGAGCTGAAATCAACTGTGGGGTGAGGAAGAATCCTCACAAGAATTTTGCCAGTAATTCTCTCAGATTGGATTATCAGTTTGACATCCAAATTATTGTACTCAGTTTTGTTGTTGAAGCATAAAAAATAAAACCCTCATCTCCTGCACCAGTTTTCCCGCATTGGGCTTTTCCAGGGACAATTATCCAAAAATATCTATGTTAATTTTGATGTGTATGTTAGAATATTTCTCAGTTTCCAGTTTATCTTCCGCAGAATTTAATTTGGTGAAAATTGTAGTAGAAAATTATTCGTTGTTTGTATGGGCAAATAAATTGTTAAATTAATTAACAATTAGAAGAATAATTTCCAGTTGTTGTAATAGAAGTTGGAATTTTCACATGGTATCAGAGCTTGATTGATCAGCCGGGAAGCTCAGAGGCAAAAGAAGAAAATTTCGTTGTTCAAAGGGAGCAACAGGCCGAAATTTTGTAATGTTGTCTAGTGCCTAGCCAGGCTGGCTAAGTTTCTTAGGGGAAGTTCGATTTTTCAGTGTAGAGTGGCAGAAAAATTCGACTTTCTAGATTGAGTAATTCCAACAAGTAGAGGGAGCAGTTGCAGCTCAGATATTCTCTGAGCAGATTCGTTGGTTGGTCACAGAGGGTTTTATACCAAATTGCTAGAGCCAAATCCATGTCAAGTGGAAGAGAAATAACACACTAAAGAATTCTTTAGTATGGGCATAGATTGATCTAATATTCAAGAAGCTTCAAACTTGTCTTCTAGGTTGGAGGATGAATTTGCTTGCCTATCAGACTCAACTTCACAAGGTTTAAGGTATACAGGCAGCAGAGCATCAGCTCATATAACAGGGGTTAGAGAATATTTCTCTAGCTACAATGAGGAGCAAATGGATTTCCAGACTACGATGGGAAACAAAACGAAATGTACTCCAGTAGGGAGAGGTACCATCGATTTTTAGAGGGAGTCAAGAGCAAGTAGCAATGCTACAGATGTGTTGCATGTGCCAGAATTAGGTATGAACTTGATTTCGGTATCCCAGCTCCAGGATAAGGGATATGATATATACTTTGTAGGGTAAGACAGATTGGAGTTCGAAGCAACAGGGTATACACGTTGTAGCTCGATTCTCCAATGGCACTGATAGGCAATGATAGTAGCAGTGGGAAGGAACTAAATGAGCTATGGCACAGGAGAATGGGACATTTACATCTTGGAGCACTCAAGATGCTCAGAGAAACAGTAACAGGGGTTCCAGAACTCGGCACAGAACACGATGACTTGTGCAGAGGGTGCGTGCTTGGGAAATATGCTAAGGCAGCATTCCCAAGAAGTGACAGCAGAGCAGAGGGCGTGTTAGGACTTATACACTCAGATATTTGTGGCCCGATGTCCACTAGAGCTCTCAGTGGGGCAGAATATTTCGTCACCTTTATTATGACCATTCTAGGAAAACCTAGATCAACTTCTTGAAGACCAAGGATGAGGTCTTTGATCATTTCAAGAAGTTTAAGGCTTGTTATCACTCAAACCAGCAAGGGACCTAAGAGGGGTTCCTAATAGGGCAACTGCTAAGTGATGAAGATAAACCTAGCTCATCTCAAGTCCCTCACCTAAAGAGCAAGCAAGTTCCATTTTTCATTCCATCCTTGGGAAAGGGTTTTCAGGGTCACTTCTCGCCTATCCATTGATATCTACTTTACAAAGTGATCCCTACACTACCGGGACTCCTCCCATAGGTGAAAGTTCATAAAGAGCAGGGAGACTTAGTTGTGGTGACAGTGGGCTAAGCCTCCACCATTGCCCTTGACCTAGCAGTTTCCCTCTTAGGAACCCCCTTTAGGTCCCTTGCTAGTTTGAGTGGTAACAAGGCTCTCATGGAGAATGTGATAGGGAAAAAGATCAAGGTGCTTCGCTCAAATAATGATGGAGAGTATACTGATAAAGACTTCACAGATTTTTGTGCGAAGGAAGGCATCAGAAGAGAGTGGACAACTCCATACAATCCACAGCAAAATGGAGTAGCGGAGCGAAAAAACATAACTATAGTCGGGGCTGAAAAAGCAATGTTATATGACCAGGACTTGCCTAGGTTTCTATGGGCAGAGGCATGTAACACAACAGTGTGTATTCAGAACAAGACTCCTCATAGAGCATTGGGGAAGAAAACACCAGAAGGAGTCTTCACAGGAAGGCAATCGGAAGTTAGTCACTTCAGGATATTCGGGAGCATTGCTTATTGTCATGTGCCAGATGAGAAGCACGCCAAATTGGATCAGACTGCAAAGAAGGGTTTTCTTGTTGGGTATAGCGAAACCTCAAAGGCATACAGGGTCTACATTCCTAGTAATACGAAGATTGTAGTAAGATGGGACGTCAAGTTCATGGAGGATCGAGCTTTCAAGAGATCTCGTGAGATGCCTGTAGGTGATCAAAATCAGCCAGCAGAAGTTTCATTCGTCCAGCCACAAGGGCAACTAGGGGGGCCGCCAATATGATAGTCACAGGGATCTAGTACAGTGACCAGTACCAGCATTTCCTCAGGTACAGGAGATCCAGTGAGTTCATAGCAGACGGAGCAACAGAGGCAAGATGAGGAGGAGTTGGTTGAACCTCCCACCACTAGTGGTCGAGCTAGCAAAGAGGTTCGTCAAACATTGAGAGATGCAGAGGAGTTTATTGGAACTCCTAGGACAAACAAGAGAGAGCATAGACAACCTGCCAGGTGCCAAGCATTGGTGGCTCAGGTTGCAGAACCTTCTAGTTTTTAGGAAGCTGCACAACATCAAGTGTGGGTGGATGCCATGGTGGAAGAAATACAACTCTATCATGACAAATGATGTTTGGAAGGTGGTGCCAAGACCTGAGGCAAGTCAGATGTAGGTTCTCGTTATATCTACAATATCAAATACGTTGCAGACGACAATGTAGAGAAGTACAAGGCTAGATTCGTGGCAAAGGGGTATGCATAGAAAGAAGGGATAGATTATGAGGAGACCTTCACCCTAGTTTCCATATACACTTCTATCCTATTAGTAATATCCCTAGCACCTCAGATGGGATGGCAAATTCACCAGATGGATATCAAGACAACATTCTTGAACGGGATGATAGAGGAGGAAGTGTACATAGAACAACCAAAGGGCTTTGAGACTCATGAAAGGCACACTCATGTGTGCACGCTGAAAAAAAAATATATACGATCTCAAGAAAGCTCCCAAGGCATGGTATGGTCGGATTGACAACTACTTGCAGAAGATGGGATTCGTCAAGAGAAAAGTTATCAGAACCGAACCGATGATCGAACCGAAAAAACTTGTGGACCAGGAACCGATTAGAACCAGTAAAAACAAAAAAACACATAAAATATTCATATTTTAAAGAAAAACATATATATTCATGTGCATCCATATGAATCCAAACCATTTATACACAAATATGTAAAAGTTCTCATTTACATAGCATGTAAGGATGCACGCAACCAAAATAGCATCGATTGCAATCCATCTCTAAATCAAAAATACATCAACAAATAGGCTCTAGATGGCCTCTAGCATCCAAAAAAAATCATGCTACAACAAATGCCTACATATCATCACAATCATTGCCTATATTGGGGTCTTCGTCATCAATATAACCATTCAGGCGTTAAAATAAGATAGACGAAAACATAGCATGTCATGTCAAGATTTTGTTTGAGTGATGGGTACATTTTTAGTAGAGTCGTGATAGAGGAGTTTGGCGACCAATGCCACTAACATCAAAGTACATAGAGGGCTTGGTTCTCTTTATTAAGTACCAGTTCCATACACTCATACATGACAAAATCCAAATGAAACGTTGCAATCCCCCCAATCCTGAAATCCTAAAAAGTTCTTAAGTATGTTAGGTTCTGAGTGAAAACTAAAACTCTACTTTCTCCATATGAAATCCATTGAGGTTGGAACCACTCTCAAACATCCTGATTTGTTTCATGGTAATGTTAAAAATTTAAGTAAAAAGATGAAAATGAAAGATAAAGGAGAATGTCACTTTTACTTTAAGAATTTAACATTACCATGAATTGCATAGCAATACTAGGACCATAGGTTTGATCATTAGGCCGAGGGCCATAGGCTTGAATATTAGGCTAGCCTAAGGGAGAATTTGATGTGGGCCAAACAACTGAAACAAACAAACAAACAAACAAACAAACAAAAATTTAAAAAAGGCAATTTTTTATGTTGCCTAGATAGGTACATGGAACCGGTCCTGAACCGTACGGTTCGATGAAATAGGTTGGTTTGGTGTTGAACCGGCCTATTCCATTTCGGGCCGATTTTGTGCCAAAAATGGTCGGACCGGCCGGTTCCACTGGTTCCGGTCCGGTTCTGATAACACTGAGTAACGCAAATCCCAACCTTTACTATTTGATGGTAGAGGATGAGCCACTCATCCTAGTATTGTATGTGGATGATCTCTTCCTGACAAGATCATCAGGGCTCGTAGAGGACAGCAAGAGGAACCTGGCAACAGAGTTTGATATGAAGGACTTTGGGTTGATGCACTATTTCCTAGGATTGGAAGTGTGGCAGAAGGACTGGGAGATCTTCCTTGGTCAAGGAAGATATGCTACAAATATCCTTTAGAGGTTCAGAATGCAGGATAGTAGGCCCATGTCTACGCCCATGATCACCAACTGGAAGAAGATAGATGTGTCAGACAACAAGGATGTTAACCCCACCTTGTATAGACAGCTCATCAGTTCTCTCATGTATCTGGTCACACTAGGCCAGATATCGGTTTCGCAATCAATACCCTCAGTCAGTTTATGGTGGAACCGAAGAGGGTACATTGGACAGCAGCGAGGCACATTTTGAGGTATGTGCATGGCACAATTGAGTATGGGTTGAAATATACCCGAAGAGATGACATCAGACTATGTGGGTTCACAGATGCAAATTGGGCAAGCAGCTCAGTGGATAGGAAAAGTACCTCTGGGCACTGCTTCAATGTTGGATCAAGGATGGTCTCTTGGTGCAGCAGGAAGCAGAAATCAATAGCACTGAGCTCTGCAGAAGAAGAGTATATGGCATCGAGCACAGCCATGTGCGAAGCTATATGGCTCTCGAAGCTGCTAGTAAGCTTGTTTGGGCAAAGGATGGAAGCGACCAATGTTCACTGTGATAATCAGAGTTGCATCAAGCTCTCCGAGAATCCAATGTTTCATGACAGGTCGAAACACATTGATATTCGGCGTCATTTCATCAGAGATTGTGTGCAATGTGGAACAGTCCAACTACAGTATGTTCCCACTGATGAGCAGGTTCCAGACATACTCATGAAAGCTCTAAGGAGCGCTATGTTCGTCTATTTCAGAGAACAAATGGGTATGGTGGAGAACCCGTTTCAGCGACAGAGACAATATTTAAGAGGCTTCTCGGTTGCAGTTGCAGCAACAACAAATGAGAGGGAGTTGCACTGTAGATACAGGGTTGTCAGAAGTATAGCAGTGTTAGCAGCAACCATAGTTTTAAAACTCCGACTCCGACTCCGACTCGGCCGAGGATCGACTCCGACTCCGACTCCGAAACGGTAATGACTCAGCCGGCTCGATTTCAATGACTCGGTCGTTGTAAAAAATACATTAAATATTTTTTTTTATTATAAAAAAACATAATTTTAAAGATTTTCATTCATGTTTCCAAACACACAGCATTATAATATAGATGGAAGACAACATATGATCAAAGTAGGCTCATGAACCAATTCATTATATCAAAATGGTACCCAATGGCAATACATAGTCAACTGTCATACATGATCAAAGACTCAAAACAAAAAACACATAACCAAGGAGGCTAGAAATGGCCTCTACAACAAAAGTAAATTGTGACAGACTCCAGTACTAGTACTACTACTACTGGCTAGTAGCTATTGCCAGAGGAGCCAAGATCATGTCGATCAATCTCTGGATCATCATCATCATCAGAGTCAGACAGGGGCCCCATGGCTCCTCCTCATCATCATCATCTCCAACTGCAACTGTAGAAGTGGTACCACTAGCAGGCTATGCAACTGCAGCAGATGCACGCTGAGATAGAGTAGATATGCGGCTGCGCTTCTGTCGTGGCTGAGCAGAGGAAGCACCTACAACTGGAGTCCTTGCTGGCTGTGAGACTGAGGCTGGTGGATTGGGATCTGCATTCAACTGAACAGCATGTTCAAGTTCAACTGGTGTCTCGATATCTAAATCTAAATCAAGATCCTTATCAGGATCAAACTCTGTTGGATGACTCTCCACTACCCAATCTGATGTTGGATCAATGTCTTCCAACACAATGGGATCTGAATCAGGTCTTTTGTTCAGCAAATGGTTTCGTCTGAGCTGGAGGTTGTATTGGACATAAACTAGATCATTTAACCGTTTTTGATCCAAACGGTTTTCTCTTCTTTGTGTTACTTGGGAGCAGGAGCGAAAACGGGAGTGGGAGCAACATTTTCAGAAGCTCCTGGTTGGGAGTGAATCCCAGAGGAGTTCGACAACCAATGTCACTAACATCAAGGTACATAGAGGGATTGGTGCTCTTGATTAAATACGAGTTCCATACCCTAATACATGACAAAATTCAATGGAAACATTGCAATCCTCCAATCCTGAAATCCTGAAAAACTGATAAGTCTGCTGGATTTTGAATGAAATCTAAAATTCTACTTTCTCCATATGAAATCCAATGAGGCCAGAACCACTCTCAAACATCCTGAGTCATTTCATGGTAATGTTAAAAATTTAAGTAAAAGGATGAAAATGAAGATTAAGGAGAATGTCACTTTTACTTTAAGAATTTAACATTACCATGAAATTTGAATAGCATATCAATAATAGAGAGCATTTGAGTATGTTAAATAGGGTTTGGGAGGGGGAAATGGACCCCAAATAACATTTAGCTAATTCATAAAACACCTTGAAGTCCAAACCAATCAACAAACCCCTTAAAATTTCATTAAAATAATGTTAAAGTGTTGTTTTAGTGGGTTACAGGCCGTTGTTTGTGAGTCGGCCGAGTCAGTACGGGAAACAGCCGAGTTGGCCGAGTCATGGCTGACTCGGTCAACCGAGCCGTTTTTTGTATTGAGTCACTCCGGAGGGCAATGGAACGGTCCAACTCGGCCGTTTCTGTTTCGAAACGGCCGTTTTTTTAAACTATGGCAGCAACACAGATGCAGCATCAGAGTTGCGCAGTGGTTGGTGGGAAACATAGCCAGACAGCAACAGCCTGACAAAGGGTGGTACAGAGACATGGTGTTGTGGCAGAATGTGCAGCACTAGAGAGAACACCTTCCTCGCTAAGAGGGAGTGTTAGCTTTTGCAGCATCAGCGGTGTTCTAGTCTCAAAACTTTGTGGAGAGGCTAAAACACATGAGACCTCCGTAACCCAAAAATCGTTTCTGGAAATTCCACCTAGAAGTATCTCAATTAGAATATTAACCTATTTTTTAATATTTCTGAAGTCTAAACTTAAGAAATTTGGTTAATTAGTCAATATTAATTGAGATAAGGTGTGAATCATCTAGAAACTCACACGGATCGATCTAGATATGATCTCAGCCATCAATTATGTTTTAATCTTGGCCGTTGGAGTCCCAACTGGAGATTATAAGAGGAGGTTGATAGGTAGATGGAGAATACACCGATACTCAGTAGCCCACGTAGTTCGATTTTCTTAGTAGCAAAGGAGATTGAGCCAAAGGGTGAGTGGTAGGTGGCAGGAGAGATCAGTAGCATTTATGTAACAAGTCTACCAGTTGTGAAAGAGGCAATGAGAGGGAGTGTGAGTTTTCGCAAAAGGATTGCATAGGGACTGCGCAGGAAATAGTAGCAGAGCAGTTCGATCTAGCTGGAGGAGCAGTCAATTCAGTATCTGGTGGCTGAGATTATGATTAGGAGGACCAGTGAATCAGTTCCAATGCCAGAGAGAAGTTGAGTTACATATTTCAAGAGCTTCCAGAGGTGGTAGCAACAAGACCTGCAGAAGCACTGCACAGAAATTGACACAGAAGGAATTGCGAATTGTAGAGGGGCCAATTTCAGGAGCTGAAATCAGTTGTGGGGTGAGGAAAAATCCTCACAAGAATTTGGCTAGTAATTCTCTCAGATTGGATTGTCAGTTTGACATCCAAATTATTGTACTTAGAGTTGTTGTTGAAGAATAACAATAAAACCCTCATATGTTGCACCAGTCTTCCCGCATTAGGCTTTTCCGGAGACAATTGTCCAAAAATAATTGTGTTAATTTTGATGTGTGTGTGTTAGAATATTTCTCAATTTCCAGTTTACCTTCCGCAAAATTTAATTTGGTGAAATTGAAGTAGAAAACTATTTGTTGTTTGTATGGCAAAAGAAATTGTTAAATTAATTAACAATTAGAAGAATACTAAATAGTTTCTAGTTGTTGCAATAGAAGTTGGAATTTTCATACAAAGGAGGTTGATTCAGGTAGGGCAAGTAGCTAATTTCCCCAATGAGTGTTGTAGGAGCAGTATTTCCACTTCCAGTTGTCAGAGGAGGTGCAAGTAGCTTCAAGAGGCAAAGGGGGGCAGATCAACTTGCAAGGAGTGAGTCCTAGAGGTTGTTTGAATTATTTGAAGGCTGCAATGCGCATTTCTAGGAAGCAGTGCAAGTGCTAGAGAGGTTTGCGAGTGGCTAAGAGGAGGCCAGTTCAATTTGTTGGAGGAAAAGTAATTTCCAAATTATTTTTCCACCTGAGAAAGTTGTATGTCAGAGGTTTTCCCTTCTACGGCAACCAGTTGTAATTTATCAAATTGTTGAATAATAATAAAACCATCATCTACTGCACTGGTTTTCCCTTCAAGGTTTCTCCAAGGACATTTGTCAAAAAATAACGATGTCAAAATTATTGTGTGTGCGCATTATTTTCTCATTTCCAGTGTTTTAATTTCCGCAACATATTTTATTTGTGAATATTACAGTAGTGGATTGTTTGTTATTTTCCATTAATAAATTAACAGAAGACAAATAAATTGCATAAGTTAGGAGAATAATTCCTAGTAGTTGCAATCATTGAAGTTCCGCAGGAACTACATCTCTTGAAGGTCGGGTCACTTGTGCACATATTCCTAGAACACCCTCATGTTTTATCCATGGTTTTGGAGGTGATATGACGGTTTGAGCAATGTTGCAAACATCAGCGTCAGCATAAAATAGGCAAGAGTCTGGAAAACCAAAAAATATTAAAAATCAAGAAAATATTGATAAAATCAACAAACCTCAGCTAGGCCAAAAAAATCGTGATTTTTTCACTATAAAATTGGCATATTTGCAACATCGGGTTTGAGCACATGGTTTCACATTGTGGCACATGTTCTAGCTATTTTATGCTTATCTTTGTAGGTTGCACCACCCTTGCATGCACACTATGTTGATGTTTTGGGTAGCATCGGGAGTATTCTCACGTATGGGGCAAGTGAGCTAAGTGATGGGGCTTTGCACCCATAGAATGCTAAAGTTTGTGTAACATCGGACAGGTATTCTAGTCTCAAATGATGCTAAGAGGCTAAGGAACACTAGATCTCCAAAACCCATAAAATATTTCGTGAGATAAGCTTAGGAAACACCTTAATTAAATTAATTTGCCATAATTAAAAGATTTTTTAAGTCTAGTGTAGGAAAAGTGGTAAATTAAAGTTAATTAATTAAGGATGTTCAATATTTCTCTAAAGACTTCTAGTGATGAAGTCTAATTAATCGAGATTAAATCGTGGTCGTTGAGACTCCAACGAGAGATTATAAGAGCAGCTTGAACGGTTAGAGAGAAACACATCAAGCATCAGAGTGATCATTGTGGCAGATCGAGCTACCCAATTCGCAGAGTTACTGAGGGCATAGTTAGAGCCAAAGGGAGAGCATCGGAGAGAGGGAGCAACAAATAATTTGGCAGCAGAATTCCAAAGAGTTTCCCAATGATTTTCAAGTCTCAAAGTGGCAGGAAAGGGAGGTCGAATGCATCTGCAAAGGAGGTCGTACAAGCAATGAGAATAGCCATAAACCCCAGTGCGAGTTGTCAGAAGAGAGTTGATTCAGTTGTCGAAGGACAAATTAGCTTCCAGGAGGTAGAGTGAATCACTTCCAGAGGCAAAGGGGGGCTAGACAGCACAGTTGGAGGCAGTTCCATGGCTATGTGTGTTGCTCAGAGGCTGTAGTGCGTGCTCCAGGGAACAATGTGAGTTGCCAATGTGGGGTACGAGCAGGCTAGAGGAGGTCGAGTTTATTTGCAGAGGAAACCTGAGATATCTAGATTATTTTGCCAGTATATTTCTGGAGAATAGCCAATTGGGAATCCAGTTGTAATAATTTCCAGATTGTTGCATAATAAAATAAACCCTCATCTGTTGCACCAATTTTCCCTTCAGGGTTTTTCTTGGGACATTTAGTCCAAAATATTGGTGTCATTTTTATTATGTGTGTGCATATATTTCTCAGTTCCTTATTTATAATTCCACGGTGTTTTTTTATTGTGAAGAGTGCATTAGTGATTTAATCGTTATTTGCCCTAAACAAATAAACTGCTAATAGTTGGAAGATTAAACTCCAGTTGCTGCAGTCATGGAAATTTCACATGGTATCAGAACTTGATCAATCAAATTTAAGGCTTAGAGGCCAAAGGAAGAGAGATCGTGCAGTTTCAAAGGGAAATCTGAAGTGCATTCTCTAGATCTACACAGGCCAACCAGGCAATATGAATTTTTGGGCAGGAAAATCAATTTCCAGAGCTAGAGAGGAGGAAAAGTTTGATTTGTCCAAAAACAGTAGCAGCAAGCTGTGGATTTTCCGGAGAGAGGGTCCTGTGAGTAGATCAGTGAATTCGCAAAGTAGATCTAGATGTAGAGATTTGCAGCAAGAGTTTGGAGTTGCAAATCTATGCAAGATGGGAAGAGAAAAGCACACAGAGGGAATTTCTAGTTTATTTCTCAGTGGGTTTCCAATTTTCCAGTGCAGGGAAGGAGGCCTTGATTTCTAGCAGCAAAAGTTCGTAACAAACTTGTCATTCCACCCAGTATGAGTTTTCAGGGTTAGCAGTGTGTGTGCCAGATTCCAGAGGACTTCTAGAAGGTAGAGAGAGTTGCCCAATGAAGCAGCAAGCAATGCGAATTCTACGAAGGACACTAGAGGCAAGTGCAAGAGCAAATTTGCGCATTTCCAGAGGAAGTGTGAGTGTAGGAAGAAGGTCGGATTGAGCTGCTAGAAGGAGAAGGAGATTTCCCATATAGATAGTTCTCCAGTTTATTTGAGTTTCACAGAGATGGCTTTAGCAGGACTCAGAGATCAAGATAGACTTGAAGAAGCCTCAAACTTTAGCATTTGGAAGGCTCGAATGCAATTCCTACTAGATGAGATTGGCTTGAAGGAGTTCATGACAAATGTCATGGTAGAACCAACAGATGCATAGCAATTAGCAAACTTGAAAAAAGAGATGGCTAAATCCAAGAGGATGGTCCTAGATAGAGTTCAGGAGCATAATGTCCCACATATTGCTAAGAAAAATACGGCAAAGGAAATGTGGGATGTTATTGTGAAGTTATACAAGGATCCATATGAGAATAGGAAAGTGATTCTCAAGGAGAAGTTGAGGACAACAAAGATGCAGAAGGGTGAGTGCATAACTTCCACTAGGATTTAGGAAGTCCGAGATGAGCTTACCGCTGTTGGAGAAAAACCAAATGATGGTGAACTAGTGCGAATAGCTCTAAATAGGTTTACCATAGAATGGCGAACATTCATTTAGGGGATCAATGGACAAGATCAGCGACCAAGATGGGAATGTCTATGGAGTGATTTCACTCAAGAGGAGCTAAGGCCCAGTCTCATCGAGGGTGCTACCAATAGCAGTGGCAAGGGACCGAAAGTTGAGATGGAGGAAAAAGAGAACCTAGCCCTTGCAAGTAAAGGTAAGGCGAAGAAGGGTCCCAGTCATGGACAGAACTCAAAAGGAGAAGAGAAGAAGAAGGACCTATTAAAGGTCAAGTACTTCAAATATGGTGAATTTGGTCACTACGTCACCCAGTGTCCCAAGAGGAAGAAGGACAAGAAGGGGCAGCAGACAGTAGCTTCGCCAAAGATCGATGAGTTGACCTCTAGATTGGAGGAATACGCATTGATAATAGCGATACCTTCAGATAGAGGAGGAGCATGATGCTACATATCACCAGTATGGGCAGGGTCCATGGGTGAGCAGCAAGAAGTCTAGATCAAATCCAGTAGTTGTTCATATGGATCAATTCCTTTGCTACGGGAGCCCACAGTTAGAGTAGCAAGAGATCGAGATGTCAGCAAGGTGTTATCATATCTTGAGGGGCAGATGCAAAGCTAGTTGCAGTCAAATTCGTGAGCTACAGTAGCAGAGCCAGTTGGGCACAGCAGTGCTTAGTAGACTGTGCAAAACTAGTTGCAGTCAGAGACTGAAGGGACAATTGCAAAGCCAATTGCAATGACACAGTAGATCCGAGATTCATTCAGCGACAGTTGATAGCAGGTGCTTCCAGTGTTATATTTTAATTGTGTGTTAAAGTCTCAGCGGTACTTTTTATCTGGTAGATCAGCAGTAATAAATTAATTTACAGCAAGGTATCTTCTAGGTTAATAAATTGTCAATGGCTAGGGTTAGAGAAATTAACAATCTTGGAGGACAAGTTTGTTGGTTTCTTCGAGAAAATGTTGTAGTTGTTCTTGCTATTTTGGGCATGTGGTAATACTTAATGATGATTTATCTCTTAGTTTAGTGGAGTGCTCCCTTGTATGAGATGTCCTTTCCCACATTTTGAGGTCACCTTGAAGGGTGCACTTTAGAGGAGGATCCATGTGGCATTCTTAATGAATGGATTTGCGTCGTCAAACAAGCCAAGTTCAAGGACATCCCCTACTTGAGGAAAGGACAAGTAGTTCCCTTGTATGAGATGTTTTTGCACACATTTTGAGGTCACCTTCAAGGGTGCACTCTAGGAGGAGGATCCATGTGGCATTCTTAATGAATGGATTTGCATGGTCAAAAAAGCCAAGTTCAAGGACATCCTTACTCGAGGAGAGGACAAGTAGTATATCCACTCTTCTGTCCCTTTATTTTATTATGTATTTTTTTATGTGTCTTTAGGAGTTTATTATAGAAATTATATTTTAGATTTCCCTAGGAGTAACCATGGATCTAAGCTTGGATACTATTATTTTATGTTTGAGGGTTTTGAGCTCATAACTCTATATAAGAGAAGCTCCCTCACATAGTAATGGTTTGTTGAAAGTTTGATAAAAAATACTCTAGAGCTATTGTTAAATATTCATTGAAGGCTTGGAAATTCAAGGGTTTCTTTCTTGCTAACGTGTGGCTTATGTTTTCATTTCCAATTATTGAATGTCGAAGCTGGAAATCACTTGTAAATTCTGCTTCAAGGACTATTTTTGAAAGGAAACTCTACTCTAATAGAAGGAATTAGGTGTGGGCTTTCCTCTCTTAATCTCCTCTTTTTCTTTTTTTTTAATCGAATGTGTCAATCTTGAACTATCACTTTTAGAGTTGCTACAAGTTTTATAAACTGTAAGACACATCCTCATAGCAAATTTTAAAAATTGCACCTTTGGAATAGACCTCCAAGTAAATTTATGCATTAATAAACAACAAAATAGGTCTGGTTGGATTTTGGACAGTCTGTTCCTTTTATCAGTTGTCGGATTACAACAGACTCACAGGGACAGATCCTTTCTTGATCCATGCGGGCCGTACAGGTCTTGTTTTGGGGTTTTTTGCATTCAACCAAATGTTCAGCTGAATAGTTCTTTTTCATCAGATTTTGTGAAGTTGTTTACTACAGATACTTCTTGGTTGCTGACATTTCTTATAGACGGTCCGGCCTTCATGGTTTCTTTTCTGATATATGTATATGGTATACGGAGATGTAATTTTCTTCCCCTTGAGCACAGTTTTTTTTGGATGACATATGCTCTATAATTTTGTTTCTCTTATCCGTTGGCAAGCTAAAAGACATTGCTGCTGTTGGAATTTTCAGGAATACACTCTTGTAATGTATATGGAAAATGCCAAAATGTAACTTCATCATTTTACTATGAAAGAATTTATGGGTTGCAAAATGCCAAAATGTAACTTCATCATTTTACTATGAAAGAATTGATGGGTACATTATGAAAGAATTTATGGGTACATTGCTGCTGTTGGGATTTTCAGGAATACACTCTTGTAGTGTATATGCAAAATGTAACTGTATCATTTTACCATGAAAAAATTTATGGGTATTTTTTTCAGGAAAAACAAAAATAGTGTATATGCAAAATGTAACTGTATCATTTTACTATGAAAAATTTATGGGTATTTTTTTCAGGAAAAACAAAAATAGTGTATATGCAAAATGTAACTGTATCATTTTACTATGAAAAAAATTATGGGTATTTTTTTCAGGAAAAACAAAAAAAAAAAATTATGGGTATTTTTCTCAGGAAAAACAAAATAGGTCTGGTTGTAACATGCTATTTATTACAAAATGAGTTAATCACTAAATGATGAAAGCCTAGATAGAGTTGAGTAACATAACTGAGTTCAATAAGTAACATAACTGAGTTCAAAGAAAGATACTCATAAAAATATAATAGGATATTAGCAATGAATAACTAATACATCCATTCACCTCCTTATATACACTTACATACACTTATATACACTTTCTCATTGAGCAAGTGATTTCCACTTGAATGTGGGATAGACTACTCTAAAAAAAAGGATGAACAAAAGCATAAACTATACCCTGAAGTCATAAAGCGATTTTATTAAGCCTTATATCCTAACACTATTGCAGCTTTGTTGTGTCCTAATCGCTTATAGAAAACAACTCTCTAAGACTTATTTATTGACTCCATAGTCCATATGCCTTGGATTGTTTTAGGCACTAATCTCTCTTTCAAGTTTCAACCACCTCATAGAATACAAAAAAAAAATACTCATTTACTTTCAGTTTCCCTAAATTTGAAATATACTTTAAAATATACTTTAAGAAGCATCATAAATCAAATTTGTTGCTAAGTCTATAACCCCTTTCAAGTAGTCATCATAAGTTGGACTTAGCCATTTCTAAGCACTTCACCCTTATGTCAAAGGATCTCCGGCCTAGAGAGAGTGAAGGAGCTACCGTGGTGACAATGGGTACCCTTATTCATAAACTCAAAGGTCTCACTTTTGTTTAGGGCTTTCTCACTTAAAGCGAGGATTTGGGAGGTAAGAGGTCCAAATGGCCAACTTCACACCTAGGGCCAAAAAAATGAAAAATATGTATATAAAACATTGTTCGACATATATATATATATATATATATCTATCTATATATGAACTTTCTAAAATCATTCTATAATCCATAAACATTTGATAACAAGGGGCGAGTAGTATGCCTTCTACAAACCCTTGCATAAATTGGAAAAGATTGAAGTGTTGTGTTGATTAACTAACACATACAGAATGAAAATCATGGGCAGCAATGAATCCCTCCATAACTCCAAGAAAATGCCTCAATGGTGGTGAAAACAATTATTTCTCTCTCCAAACCAATGCTGATTCGCTCAACTAAGTTTTCCACCATAACAACTGAAAAGAACAATAACCCAAAAAAATTATAGTGTTCCATCTTCATTGGCACTTTTCCACGCAAAGGCAACAAACACCCATCGACTCACAATTTTTCTGAATTAATCACTATTTTTTGGTATTAAGTATGATTTTTTTTTATTTTCCGAATTAATCACAAATATTACCCAGTGACTAATTGTTTTGACATTGTGATCAAAGATTAACCATAATTAATTCAATTAATCGATGGTTTTTTCATCTATATGTCAAACAACAATGACACTCTCTCCCACTTCCCTACACAATACAAAAAAAATCTATTAATTCAATTAATCGACGATTTTTTCATTTGTATGTCAAACAACAATAACACTGTCTTCCACTTCCCTACACAACACAAAACAATCTTACCTTTCTCTATTCAATAATCCCTCAAGGATATTTCTCAGAATCTCAAGGATATTTCTTTTCCTTCTAATGCTCTTTCATATAAGAAGAAAAAAAAAAAAAAAAAAATCCAATCTGCTGGATGCTTTCTAAGAATAACTTAAAAAAGTAAAAATTTACTCTCAAACAACCAATGAACAGCAGTAACTAGTGGGTGAAAGCTTCCTAGCTTGCCCAACCTCTATGCTCATCGACAACCTCTCTCTCTTCCCCGCGGTTTGTCAATTCCTCTGTCGTGGTGCTGATTTCGTCATCTTCAAATTTCTAGTTAATCAGCAGCATATGGAGAATGCATCATGAGAGTTGGAAAGCTTTAAGAGCACTAATCTATTATTTCATACTTCATTCAAATCCTTTCGGAGTTTCCCTAATCAATCCCCTAATAGAGGTGGGAATGGTGAGAATTGTGAATCAATGGAATGAACGGAAATAAGAGAGTTGAGAAAATGATGAATTACTTTCCTTCTAGCAGGAGAATGAATTACTCTTACATTCCTCCCAAGGTAATTGTAAACAGTGCATCCCCCAATGACTACATGAGGTGGACTTCCTCACCAAATTTCTACATGCATTCAGTGATTTGATTTGCTTTCTAAGTCGCAGAAGTGGATGGCTTCATTTAAATTACATGATGGAAAAGAGATCAATTATTATAGACCAACAGCTAGCATCAGAGGATTACTTCCTCAATCCCCCTTTCCTCTTCCCCTCGGGTGGAATCAGCCTTCTTATGCTGTCTATAGTGATCTTGGACCATTTATTATAGCCTTTTTTCTTTCTTTCTTATTTTTCTTTCTATATTATATCCCAGCATCAATATTTATATAGCTTTAGTTCACCAAGGTAAGCTTACTACACAGTTCATCGAAATATATTTACAACATGTATATACGTAGTTATTCACTAATTAGACCTTGGTCTTGAGCCTCATGTTAAAAAGACCAGCAAGGTATTTTATTTAAGTTAACATTAGTAATTTATACATATTACAATACCCTCATCCATTTACTAAAAGTTTTCCAGTCTATTTCCAAAGAGTTCCAAAGAGAGAAAAACATGATCAAGATCCAAAATAGAAGCAATGGAATTTCTTTCAATGCAGGACATATTTATTGCTGATTAATCCGGTCGGAACATAAGCACCTCATGACACAGATTACGGTTTACCCTTTTTAATTAAACATATAGTGTTCAGGTCATTTCCCAATTCTGATTAGAAATACGCCGTGATAGTATTCCAGGAATGACCTTAAAACAAGTCTGGATGAAGTAGCCCATTTCAAGTACATAATCTATATCTACCCAGTAGCAGGAGCGCACCCAGAATGAAAACTGGCTAAACTCACATGGTAAAATACTTCAATATACACACGCAGATACAAAGTCGACTGCGAATTAAAGGCTGAAGTACATGAGTATACCTGTAAGTAATGATGATGGGCAGTGGTCTTTCTTTGAGCAGAATTGCTAAATCAGCCTTTGGATTGAAGTTATTTAAGAGGTCAATCCTGATCTCAACAATGTCTGCACCATCAACTTTGGCTTGTTGCATTTGCTCCAGTGTCTCTTCCACTGAACGTGATAAGACAGGGCAGCAAACAAGGCATCCTCTGTTTTGCGCCATTGCTGGTTTGCGACTTGGACGGATTTTAATTGAATGAATAGAATGGGATGTGATTTTAGAGCGATTGAGTATATTTCCCATTCCTTCTTCCTCAGTTCCCACAAATCTATATATTGACCATTCAACGGTTGTCACGTGGTGGTACTGTGAAGACTTTGGCATGATGTTTATTTGATTATTCTCTATTTATCGAATTTTTTTAAAGCCTGGTTTAAAGAATCTATTAATTAGCTTTTTTAAAAACTGTTTAAAGAATCAGAAAAAAAGGGAAATTTACTTAAATATTCTTAAAATTTGGTGGAAATTTTTTTAATTTAAAATTATAATTGTTAAATTTTAAAATTGAGGGTGCCCAAAATTGATGATGTACTGTAAAAACAATTAAAACGCTTTAACAAGAAAAATTTTACCAAACTCTAGCCAGAAAGAAATCTTCAGTAAAACACGTGAGCATTATTTGCACATGGTCTTTTGGCTGGGGGTTGGGAGTCAGGACGGTCGGCTTGTGGCCCCCACCCAGGTTCGATTCACTATGCATGTAGCAATGTTCAGCATTTTATTGTTCTATTGTGTCAGTTTGCTGTGTTGCCTGGACTTAACAGATGTTGGTTTCAATTCTGATGTATATATTGTATATGTTACTTTAACGAAAATGCGCTTCCCCTGAAAACACTTGATCATTATAACTATTTGAAATTTTTTTACCGAATTCCAACCGGAAATCTTCGGTCAAGGCGTATGTAAATCTGCCGTCAGGGGCGTCTCTAGACAACACCTTTTTTAATTCTATTGCCTTCGGCTTGGGGACCGGGCGCACGTGAAAATGAAGTGCATGTGGCCTTTGTATGGGAAGGGAATAATTAAAAAACACGCTGGTGGTGTTTATTATGAATATTTAATTTAAAGAGTATTCTTCAATAAGTTAATTAAATATTATTTAAAATATATAAATATTTATTATTTTTTGGTTTAAATTTTTATTGAAAATTTAATAAAATTGTTGAATTTTTAATAGTAAAATTATATATTTGTTTATTAGATTAAAATAAAAAATTATTAAAATTATATATTTATTAAGTATTTAGAGAATTAAATTATTTATATATTAAAAATATAATTTTAATAATATTAAATACAATTTATTGTGTTATTGAGGCTTCTGTGATCTATATCAAGTTTAAGAGAGATTTTTTGCATAAATCACATGATCGACGTGTTTCGAACCAACTAGTGTGGTTCTCCTGACAATGAACCACACTAGTTGGTTCGAAATGGGTCGAAAATGAATCATCATGTGATTTAAGTCGAAAAAATCTCTCTTATACAATTTATGTTACCAATTTATAATAAAACTCTATTAATAGTTATTATTAATAAAAAAATTAAAAAAAAAAAATTATAATTATATGTATGTAAGGAAGAATATTGTCATTAGGGGTTATCTTGATTGGTTGGGAGGAAGGAAGAGAATCCTCCCTACTCAGAGTCAATTACGGTAAGTGACATGATGTTCATAGCTTTGCCAATAAACATATTGTTAGATTTAAGACTTTTGTGATCCATAATGTAGAAATATGTCTTTCGAACTTAATCAGATTATTAAGATTTAGTCAATATTTATACACCATTATACTTAAAAAAAATATATCATTAAAATAAATGATATATTTTTGTTAACTTTACATTAATTTGTGACTTGATTAAATACTTTACCTAATACTTCAAAATTTTACATTAATAAATTCATTTTTTATTTTCTTATTACTTTAAAATTCAAATATGTGTTTTTAGATTGGTTGTTCAATTAAAATTTTTACAAAATAGTCCTTTTCCTATTTTTTTAAGGGCATTTTCATGTGTTTTTTATTTTCATTTCATATATGTTACTAAGTGATTCCACAATTAAAAAAACTTCAATTCTTTTTACCAATGAAATAAAACAACATTCAAATTTTAATATATAAATTTTTTTTTTTTATATATATATATATATAATTTTAAAAATTAGATAAATATTTAATATATTATTTTTATAATTTATAATTTTTTAAATATATTTTTTTTTAATTTCAACTTTTAGTTTTTAAATCTCATTTTTTATTATTTTTAATTAAGATATATGTTGTTATATGATTTTTCACATAATCTAATTATCCACTTTTTGGTTTTCCATTAATTTTGACTATTCAAATTATTTCACATTTTTGTTTTCATTGATTTTGACCATTCAAATTATTTTACATTTTTCTTTTAAAGGAAAATCAATATAATCTGTAAGATTTATATTTACATTATGGATCACAAAAGTCTTAGATTTAAGATAATTAAATTCTCTGAGGTTTTGGGGGTTAGAATTGATTTGCGGTAATCCATCTGTGTTCTCTCATTGTATATTATCTCATGATAGTTATAAATTGGGTGACTTCGCTGGCAAGTTATTAGGACTCGGGCTCTTTAAAATGGCCAACGAGATTATAACTTATTTGGGTGGGCTTTTCTCAATGGGTAGCGAATGGGTATGCTTTATTTTTAAGTTTTGTATGTTTCATTTAACTCTCTTTGCATTTTCTAATTGAGAATTTTGTGAGTAGATTTGGGTTGAGATGATTTATGGTGCTTTTTATAATATTATTTAATTTATATATATGTATTTTTAATTTATTAAATTTCAATATAAATATATATATATATATATATATATATTTCTATGTTGTTTATAGATCTGGTGATTGCTATGTCAAGAGAATTGATAGGATTGTTATGTTGAGAGAAATTGATAGAGGATGTACATGTGCACTCTTAGAGAAAGAGTTTATTGTAATTGATAGAGGGTGTGCATGTGCATTCTTAGAGAAAGAGTTTATTGTAAATATTAAGTTTAGTCTAAATGATATGAACCTAGGTAAGCTTGGTAGGACTACATCTTCATCATGTCCAACTTCTCACCCCAATTGAGGGATAGCACAAGATTTGAACCCAAGACTTTCGGTTCAGTGAGACTTCATTTCCACAGCCATTGCCAATTGAGCTACCCCAAACAGACGACAATATTTTTATTTCTAATTATATGCTTATTAATTAAATTTATTAAGTTATTATACTTTATTAATTATATGTAATGAAATATCTTGTTGCAAATATGAATCATTATTATTTAAATTTATTTTAATGTGATATGCATCTTATGATTTTTCAAAAAATTATTTGTAATTTTATTAATAAAAATAAAATTGTAATAGGGGGGAAGCAGGAGCATAAGGGGTCATAAACAACCTTGAAAGAGAAATAGTGACAAAATTTGCTTGAGACTTAGGATCGACATCAAACAATCAAGCAGAGGCCTTATCATTATGGCAAGGACTAAGCATAGCCTGAGCAAAAGAAATTCATCATCTTATTGTAATTGGAGACTCCATGATAACATTCCAAAAATTCCACCAAAATAAGAGATCACTTGAGAAAGATCAGACCCCAATAATTGCAAAAATACAGATGTAGATACAAAAGCTTGAAACCATTAATTTTATCATATAAAAAGGGAAAACAATCCAACTGTCGATGAAGCCAATAAAGGAGCAAATTTAGAAGAGGGAAACATTATCCAAGATCAAGGTAATCCTTTTTTATTCATATTTCATGAATTTCAATTTATTGTTCATAGGAAGATTATATGATAACATAGATGGTTTGCCTGTCGAGAAAATAGATTTATTGGGAAGTTCCTCCCAGATGAGAAAGCAGGAAAATGAAATTCATGCCAAACGACGGGTGGAGGTTAGATTTAAGCAATATTAATTTGAAGATTAAGGATTTATAAGGTAGTACCCTAGGCAAATGCTATTTTCAACCCTATAGCAAAATTAATGTGGCCTGACATGGCCGCTCGATAACCAGATATAATACGCTGTTTTTTTTTTCCTAATCATCACCGTGCTGGTGTTATGTCTAGGTATCGAGCAGCCATGTCAGGCTGCATTAACTTTGCTATAGGGTTAGATATAGATGTCGCCATCGACGTTAAACAATTCCAGTACGACTACAAACGGAAGTTGCGTGAAGGATTTTAAGCAGGGATATTGTGACTCGATGATGCAGATAGACTATGGGTTTTGGATAGACTGCAATTAATTACGTTGTTAAAGCACTCTTTAATGTGAAATGAGTTCAATTCCCTACCCTAATCAAGTGATATATTAAACATGATAAAAATATATTTCCACCATCTATATATATACTTACTTTAGAGCCTTTGTGACTAGTAATATGGCCTCCTCGAGCAAAGAAAGCAGCGGAAATGGTAGCAAGGACCACTTGTTGGCCATAATGGAAGCAATTATTCAGCTACAATGTCACAGCTTGGGAGCTGGTAACCCTAGAAGCTCGGTCACATTTTACCCTGCTTAATCGACAACTGAAAGATTTCCGAAAAGAATTGGAGAGCCTCCAACTCATGGTGGAGAATCTAGCAAAGAATGTGGACAATTTGAATCTTAAGGTGGACGGTATTGAGGTTACAGTGGAAATGGTGATGGTTGGAGTTTTAAAGGAAGTTTATGATTTCTCTGACCCCCTCCCGCCAAGTGCTCCTGAAGAAAAGCAACGCAACAGCCTCTGTGATTAGAATATGGAAGAACCTACCCTGCACCAGATGGACGCAGCAGAGAACGAGCAAGTTGATGTTGAAAAAAGTGGAAATGGAAACTAGTAGTCAGGCATTATAGTAATGCTTAAATGTTATGTTCTTTTGCTGAATATATATATAGAATAAATGATGTAAGAATCATTGGAGAAAAAAGACCAGGTTAAAATAAAATATTAGTAAAAATAGGACCCTGCAAGCCACACACAATAGCAATTAATTTAAGTTATGCCTCAACAAGAGGCGAGAGGTGGGGTCGCCTACTTTTCTAGCCAAGACATAACAGGTCATATACTCAATGAGGTTTGAACCTTCATCTCGTGGGTTTTACCCAGTGAAACTTACCGTTAAACTGCATATCACTGTATTGTGTGTTATATATGCTATTATTTTGACTTTTCGATTGTTTGAGCCATGATTTTTGGTCTCCTTTAATATTGTATTCCTTATTTTCTTTTTATTGTAACTGCATATCACTGTGTTGTGTGTTATATATGTTATTATTTTGATTTTTCGGTTATTTGAGCCATGATTTTTGGTCTCCTTTAATTTTGTATTCCTTATTTTCTTTTTAGTGTCATTCTAGTTAGTTTCTAATTTGGATTTCGGTTTTTTTTTATAATATTTTTATGGTTTGATTTTCTTAATTATTTATGAATTCTTCAACGTTTTTAACACTTTAGTGGAATTTAATATTATTTATTTTATCATTATATTATCAATTATAGGTTAATTGTTGCATCGCTACTCTATTTATTTGTTCTCTAATCAAACTATTAAATTTTGTCTTGATGATGAAATAAAATAAATGGTTCTAAACAGGAAAATTTATTTTGAAAAATATTTTATATAAATCATAAATCACAAAAACCTACATTTTAAGATAAATTAAATAGATTTATTATTAGACATTATATTTATTATTATTATTTTTTTAAATATAGAATAATATCATCAAATTGACAATTAGCAATTATATTTAATAAAACTTTTAGTATTTTATTTTTATTTCAAATTATAATGAAAATAAAATCTTTAATATTATTTTCAATATATAGTTGGTTTGAAATCTATGATAAAATAGTTAACGGCCAAGTTGGGTTTAGGATATATCATTCAACTATGAACCATCTTGTTACTCTTCAGATAATTGTAGAGGAATGTCGCAATAATAAAGTTGATCCCTTTTGTTGTTTTGTTGGCTTTAGAAAAGTTTTTGATATTATTCCTAAGACAAAGCTTTGACAGAGGCTAGAAGAGAATGGTTCCTCTTGAGTTGAAGGTTAATGTGACAAGGTTATACAAGAATATTATTGTTAAGCTTAGGACCATTGAGGGTTGGTCAGAAGAAATTAAATGCAATATCCAAGATTTCCGCTCCAAGATGGGTACGAGATGACTATTAACACTGACAAAGCTAAAGTCATGATAATTAAATCCAAAAAGATCATCTATGATACTTTCATTTATGACATATTGGAGGAATTGCCTTCATACAAATATCTGGGAGTCAACATCATTCATAAGCTCAATTGGAATTAAAACATTGAGTTTGGAAAACTTACTATGGGCTTGAAAACGATTATAAGATGACCACTCTTTGGATATGGGATTAAAAAAAAAAAAAAAAAAAAAACTCCTCTTTAGGACTCTGCCCACTCCTATTATTATATATGGATGTGAGATACGGGGTTGCATTATATCTAAACAGTCAGGAAGGAAGATTGAATTGATCCAAAATTAGTTTATAACCTTCAACCTCAAGATTAAAGGAAATTCTCCTTACTCTACCCCATAATTGAAACAAGTATTTCCCGCGTTGAAAGCTTGGCTATGACTAGGTAACTTATGTATAAGAAGAAGTTATACAACATGGAATCCAAGAGATTTTGCTGAAATTGCTTCTAACTCTAGCCAAAACTCTCACCTCTAGCTCAAATGAGGATGACATAAGGATGTCTAGTCTTGGCTCCACCACTAGGAGATAAAGGAGGAGATCATCTTGCAGAACAAGGATAATACTAAAAATATCATTACCTCCAAATTTAAGGAGAAATTATGTTGTGATAAAGAGTTAGAAGGAAAAAGGGAAAATTGAAAATAAGATATTATAAAGAGGGAATCAACCTCAATCTCGAAACCAAAAATATCTTTATGTTTTGACTAGTGCTAAGAAAAAAAATTACATTGTTATGATAAGAACTAATTCGTATGAGCTTCATAATGAAGTTGGGCATTGGTCAATTCCCAAAATGCCTTGGGATGAAAGAATTTATCACCTTTGGGATTCTAGGAGGGTGAAGATGAAAAAAACTTTATTTTAGATTCTCCATCTTATACTCACAATTGATCTAATTTTAAAAATATTTGTCATAATACCAACTTCTTGACCTCTTAAGTTAGCGAAAGTATGGTGATATGGTAACACTTCTTTTTTAGCATAAAAATAAAATATTAAAGAATTGATTGAGCTCACACCTTCTTGAAATCCACTAAAACATATAAGTGTTAGTGAATACTCATTATCTTCACATTACCTTCAGATTATATATATATATATATATAATATATATATATTATAGTATATAATATAATATATATATATAAATATATATATATATAATATATATATATAATATATATAAAATTTGCATAACATAGATATTAAACTAGTTAAAAAATTGTATTAATATTTGATAACATGATATACAATTTTATAATAAATATAAGAATCATACATATTTTTATTTTTATAGTATATATAAAAATTATTTTTATAAAATATTTTAATTAAAGAATATACTTTAAAAAACGTTTATAAGTTTTGGATACACTGCGATCGATTATTTTGTTAAAGTACTCTTTAATGTGAGCTCAATTCCTTACCCTAATCAAATGATATATTAAACATGATAAAAATATATTTCCACCATCTATATATATACTTACTTTAAAACCATATAAAAATAAAAATTCTAATTACTTTATCTTTTCATTATTATAAAACAATACACTTTAGATAAAAAAATTATAGTCACATTATATCTCTCCTTTAAATCTCCGCATGTGCTCATGGGAAAGGCTGGCAAAAAATGATATTGATGCCAAAGATGGAAACATTAAAATGAATCTCATTCTTTATATTCACCTTTGCTTTTACTTTCCGTTATGGCGAATATGCCTTTTCTTAAAGACCACAAAAATGGTTTTCATGGAGACATTAAAATGAATCTCATTCTTTAGGCTCACTTTTACTTTCCATTAGGATGAATTGTTAGTAATATTTTATAATTGATGTTACAATTTTTTTATTTAAATATTAATTAAAAAGTTAGACAATATATCTGGTGAAAAGAAAAATAATTGTATTGCCTTATATTTTTTAAGTTAAAAATCGATTGGTTTCTCTACTAATAGGTGAGTATCCGAAACCTACATGCACCGTCGCCCCAATGATGTCACTTACCTCTCTCTATCTCTTTTCAAATAGTCAAACACTTGGTACTCTTAACACTTGGTACTCTTGTGACATTTTCGTAGGCTTTTCAAATAGTCAAACACTTGGTACTCTTAACACTTGGTACTCTTGTGACATTTTCGTAGGTTGCATTCAATAAAGAGGAGTGATGGTTTTTAGTTTGTGTTCAAGCCAATTCAATTGATGTTTATTTCTGCTACCAACCATTATTACAAACTAGCCTTTTTGCATGGGCCAAATATAATAGTGATGAATCTGATCACTCCAATTTAGTTGATGTTTATTTTTGCTACCAACCACTATTACAAACTAGCTTTTTTTGCATGGTTCAAATATGATAGTGATGAATATGATCACTATCTATTTAGTTGATGTTTATTTTTGTTACCAACCATTATTATAAACTAGCTTTTTTGCATGGTTCAAATACAATAGTGATGAATATGATCATTGAGCTGGTTAGTTATAAGAACCTTAGTTTTGTGACTCGCCATTCTAATTTCTTTTTACTTTGGGTAGATTTATTACTCTAGCCTAACATGATGCATATTTTTGTTTATAGCTTTTGTGTGGGAGTTTATTGGTTGTGAGGTTAGGGAAATCCCCTCATCCTAGCCCGCTTCTCTTGGTTATTCTTTCCCTCAACCCATCATTCTTTCTTCCTTTTCATTGTCTTTGTTCGTTACCTCTAGTCTTTTCCGTAACCTTAGTGGTTTTGTGGCATGTATTTCTCAATTGTTGCTGCAATTTTTCCCATCTTCTTGCTTAGTCATTCAACATGTTACACCCTGCCAACAACTCTGGTCATGGTCAAGATCATCATTATCGTCATCATCATAAACAACCCTTCTTGAGGGCTCAAAGAAATGTAAAGGCCTTTGTAGCTCTCTTTTGGCAGAATACTCCCTAAGCCATGTGAAATGAAATTAACACTATTGAGGAAAACATTAAAGTGGAGAGGAATTGCCTTCGTGATGATGAGATCAATGAGGGTGTGGATCCCCCCAAGGAGGGTGCCCAAGAGCAGGCGTTCCCCCACTACCTTGATATGATTTTAGCTCACACGAAAGGGGTTCTGACTCCCACTATACTTGGCGCATTGTATGCACTCCCTTCGCTTCATCGATCATGGCACAAAATCAACACTCCCATCACCTCATCGATCATGGCACGAAGTTGGCACAAGGTTAATTGTAATTTGAATATTACAGGCTGCATAGGGAGGTACAAGGGGACTTAAAAAGAGAATTCTATTATATTGGTAGAGATGGAGGGCAAAATTGATAGTATAAACTGCAAGTTGACCATTCTAGCAAGGAGATCATCCAACATCTCCTCACATGAGGCTAGTGACCAGCCAACGCGGATACTAAAGTTTTTTCCCAATAGTTGTTATGACTCACTGATTGTTTTCTTGGAGGACTAGTAGTCTTTTTTGTCTTCTCATGTTAATGTATGTCAAGGTCTGGCACAACCAACTTGTTTTTATAAGTTTCTATCTACAAGATGCTCTAGTTAAATGAGGTCTTAGCAACATCAAGACTCTGAACTTATATTATTGGTATGGTTTCACTTTGGGAAAACCAGTAGCATAAAAATTTTGGTTTGTGTAATCCTCATTTCACATAATGCAAAGTGTCTAACTTCAAAAGAAAAAATGAGGACATGGTGCACTGGGTTCTGAACACAAGAAAATCACATAGTTACATTGTTAAATACTTCTAAATAGTCAACATTTACTAGAATCTCAAGACCAAATTGGAGAAGATGCTCATGGAATGTAATGAGGCTCAATAGGAAATCTCACCCTACAATGATGTCTTGTAGTTCTATGTTAAAAAATAGGACAACAAAGTCACTCTCCTGGCAAATAAGATAGTGGGTTTGGACTTTCCACCTTTAAATGAGGAGGATAACAATCTAGAGGTCGTATTGACTCTGTGACTCTTTAATTATATATAAGTTTAAGTTTTTTTGTTTATCTATGTATGAGCAACATCTCTTCTCCTTGGTTTAAGCATGATAGTAGGAAAATTAGTAGTTTTTCAGATAGTATCAGAGTTATTATGCTTTATTATGGTAGCTTTGAAACTCATATTTTAATTTGGATAAAG
Source organism: Pinus taeda (assembly GCA_000404065.3). Classification (NCBI taxonomy): domain Eukaryota; kingdom Viridiplantae; phylum Streptophyta; class Pinopsida; order Pinales; family Pinaceae; genus Pinus; species Pinus taeda. The sequence continues at coordinate 31,972 of APFE031370608.1, forward strand.
AAATCTTTGTCTGTGACTGATTTCGTTCAACAAAGTTAGCATCTTAACAAGAAATGTAAACTCAAAACAAGAACTCTAGCCTAAATAACCCTTATTTTTTAGCAAAAAGCATGAAAAAACACCTCGAAAACAAACAATGTTGATGTTGCATCAACGATTTTTTTGGGTAAAAATTCCAAATTTTTTTTAGCAATGACATTAAAAACCAAAAATTTTGTGCAATAAACATGAAATGACACCCAAAAATGAAAAGTGTTGATGTTGCATCAACACCTTTTTTTGGAGTTAAAAAAATCAATAAACATGAAAAACACCTTGAAATTGAAAAGTTTTGATACTGTATCAACATTTTTTTATTATTATTAAAATTCCAACATTTTTTTAGCAATGGTATTAAAAAAATATCATGACTTTGAAAAACCGTAAAATTTCAATAGTTTTTTACAATAACATTAAATATAAAATACCATGGCCCTGAAAAACCTTAAAATCTTGACATTTTTCAACCATGACATTAAAGAAAAAATATCACGACTCTGAAAAACTTTAAAATTTCGACATTTTTCTACCATGGAATTAAAACCAACTATCATCACTAAAAAAACCTTAAAAATGGATACCTAAATCAAAGAGTCATTATACCAAGTGTATATTTTTTTTAACACTAAAAGTATAGCTCTTTTAAAATCCCGGCCTAAGATAACTTGACACATTGCAATGAAAATTTAAAAATCAACCATCATATTGACATGAAGTGGGGGTGGACTTGACCCATTATATCAAAAGCTTAGAAGTCAACTATGAAATTGATGCACATTAGAAGTGGACTTGATCCATTGTAACGAAAACTTTAAAATCAAATATTAAATTGACACGTAATAAGGTCGAGTTGCCAATCGAACATCGACATAACCCTACAACCAAAATAAAAATAAATAAATAAATAGAATGAAAATGAAAAAACAAAATATAACAAAATTTAAAAAATAAATTAAATATATATATATATCTATATATATATATATATATATATATATATATAATATATATATTATTATATAATATATATAAAAAAAAAATATTATGTAAAAAAAAAAAAAAACTACAAAAACAAAAACAAACAAAACTACAAAAATTGCCCATAAACAAAAAATCCAGACATATAATAACAATAAACATATCAAAATAATAAAAAATAAATAAAATATCTCATTAAAAAAATATAATTAAAATATAATAATAACAACTAAAAATATATATTTTTTTAATTATTTAAAAAGTTATTGATTTGAGGCTTCTGTGATCTATATTCTGTGAGGTGTTATCTTCCGGAGTCATTGCATTCATATTTGTTGTAATCAACGTTTCAAACCAATCTTCGTGGTTCATCAGCAGGATTAGATCCATGAGAGAATAAGTGAGGGTAATAAATAAGGCTAGGGTAGGGATGGGAATGTATGACAGCTGACAGATATGATAATGTTATAATTCAGTTTAATTGTAATTTATTTATTTTATTATTGTTAATTCATTAATAATTTTAGTTTTAGTTATTAATTATTAATTTAATGGCTAGTCTACTTTTAAGAATAATTATTTTTTTTGAGAAATGTATTTGGTTACCTTATTTAATGATTGAAAGTAACTATTAATTCATACTATAACAATGAATAAATTATAACTTACTAAAATTTGTAAAATTAAATTAATTTATTAATTATATGATTAAGATAAAAATAATGATGTACAATTTAAAAATTAAAATATATGAAAAAAATAAAATAAAAAAATATATATTAAAAAAACATTAAAATTTTCTTAAAAAAAAGATTAAAAAGAAAAAGAACACTGAAAAAAAATTAATATTTTGGGGTGTGGCGATCAGGGGATTGACACCCTGCTCCTCCCCCACCTAGTGCCAAAGGGTCGTAGGCAGGCAGCTGGAGTGGCGACGTCACTCTAGCTACCTTGGACGTGGCCCTTTCATGACAGGACAAGGTGGAGTGTCGACTCCCAGAATTGACGACCCACCCGCACATTGTTGGATTTCAGGAATCAACGCTCTACCCCACCATGCCGTTAAAGGGCTAGGGCCAAGGGCGGTTGGAGCGACTATTATGTGGATGGGGCGTTGATCCCCCGACTTCCATGCCACAAAACTTGTTGCTCTAGCAACCCTTTCTCATGATCATTTGGCACATGGGCAAGGTGGGGCATTGATCCCTAATCCCAATGCCACAAAATATTAAATTTTCAGTGTTTTTTAAATATTTTTTATTTTTATTTTTTTAAATATTATTTATTTATTTGCTTAAATTTATTTATTTTTTCATTTTTTAAAATTGATTTTCTTTTTTTTTTAATTGTTTAAATTTTTTCTTATTTCTTTTTTTTTTAATAATTTTTATTTAACTAGTTTATAATATTTTTTTATTTTTTTTTTATTTAAATTTTTTTGTGCCTTCTTTTGTTAAATATTTTTTTTTCCAATTTTTGTTTGAAATGTTTTTGAATTTTGGTTTTAAATTATTATGTAAACACTAAAAGGGTTTCCATGATCCCTTGTTCCTATGGGAAACCTTATATAGGTGAGACAGATCGTTCTATTAAGTGTAGAATTCAAGAATACATTATGGACATCAAGCATAATTGTTCTCGTTCTTCAGCTCTTGTTGAGCATTTTGCAAAGACTAAGCATCACATTTGTATTAAGGATGTTTTCGTCCTTGCTAAGATTTATCATTATCATCACATAAAGTTCACAAAATCCATCGAGATAGAGAAAGGGGTCATCGAGAATCTAAACAGGGATGACAGCTGGAAAATCAGTAGAAATAGGATTCCCCCTTTCTTCTAAAGGCATACTTCTTCTTAACTTCCTTGGTTCTCTGCCCTTCCTCGGTCACTGATTTTCCTCTATTAGTTTTTGGTTTGTTTCCTAGGTTTTGCCTTTCTCTCCCCCCTTTTTTGTTTGAGTATAATTTAATTATTCTAGTTTTTAATGATTATTACTATTTACTTATTTGGTTATTTATTTTCAAGTATTACTCATTTTTAGTTGTTATTATTAATTAATTTTTATTTTATTTTATTACCTATTTTCTTATTTAGTTATTTATTTGTAATTATTATTATTTATATTTTATTATTAATTATTGTTATTTTATATGGATGTGAGGCTTGGGGTTGCAGTATATCTAGAGAATTGTGGAGGAATATCGAGCCCATCCAAAAGCAATTTATAACCTACAACCTCAACACTTAAAGGAAATACTCCTTGCCCTATCCTCTTGATTGAGGCTAGCCTTTCCCCCATTGAAAACATGACTATGTTTAGCTATTTGATGTATAAGAAGAAGCTTTACGACATGGAAACCAAGAGGTTCCCCGCAATTGCTTCTAACTCTGGCCAAAACCCCCACCTTCGGCTTAAGAAAGGCTGACATAAGAATGTTGAGTCTTGGCTCAACCATTAGGGGATAAGGGAGAAAATCATCTTGGAGAATAAGGATAATATTAAAAATATTATCACTTCCAAATTTAAGGATAAGTTGTGGAATGATAAGGAGTTAGAGGGAAAGAGGAAGCTAAGGGAGTATTTGGAGTTACTAACCAAAATTATCTTTTTGTCTTGACCAATGTTAAGAAGAAAATGAACATTGCGAAGATAAGAACTAATTCTCACAAACTCCGAAATGAATCTAGACGTTGGTCAGTTCCCTAAACACCTTGGGATGAAAGAGTCTATCACCTTTGTGATACTAAGAGGGTTGAAGATGAAAAACATTTTCACTTGGATTGCCCAACTCTTACTCATATCCATTCTCATTTCTAAAACCTTTCCCACACTACCAACCTTCTTGACTTGTTAAGTCAACAAAACTATAGTGATTTAAGAATGCTTCTCTCCCTTCTTTTTGATCATAGAAATAAAATATTAAAGAGTCTAAATTAATCTCTTACTTTCTTAAGGTTTGATAGACCAATTTAGTTGTAGTAGACGTTCATCGTCATCATCATCAGTAATTATTATTTTATTTTATTTTATTTGTTTACTTATTTTACCTTTAGTTATTATTTGTAATATTATTACTTTATAATAATATTATTATTATATATTTAACCCTTAATAATATTTTTTTCCTGAAGAAAAAATTGTAATTTTATTCAACATGAAAAAGCAGGGACGAAATTACATTTTGCATATGTGGGGGGGCATTCAATCATGATAAACAAAAGGCCTCCTTAAGGATGAACACAGAGCTCCAAGAAAACATCCCTCCAATAACTAAAGGTCCATGAAACAACTATAAATATTACAATTCTGGGCCAAGTGTAAAAACACTTAGCTACCCTTTTCTTCATTTATTTTTCTCTACTTTTCGCCAAACTCCTTGACTGGGAGTGGCATCTACAATTTCTAGTTGATTCTCTTCTATAATTACCATTTGATTCATTTCCACCTTCAAAGAGGCCTCTTTGTTTATGTTTGAACTATCATATGTGTGTGGTCTTTTAATGCCTCTCGCCTCAAAGGGAGGCACTTTTTTTTGTTGTACTAGAACTATGGTTGTTGTTGTTGTCACTTGTGTGCTTTGAATCATTGCTCCCTTTTGTTCCACCCCTTCGTCCACATATGTTCCTTGTGATTTTTGGGTGTCCATAGGGTTCTCCATTATTCTGTTGTCCTCTTCATCTGAGGAAAGTTTCTCCTGAAATTTCCAACCCTTTGGATTTTGGGGTTTTTTCTTTTTCCTTTTTGGATATTTCTTTGCCTATGGACACAAGTTTCGTAGATGTGCAATATGAAGATAGATCCAACATCAGAATGCCATATTTTTAAAATCTAAATGTTGGGACCATTATAAATTGTTATGGATTAGGTGAATACAATAAGGTAAACCCTTACTAAGGTCTATTTCTACACATATCCTGCCAAAGGTAAAAAATCCATTTGAAGGTCTATCCAGATCCATCTTTACATACCTCCCTAGAGTGTTTCCAATTCCTTCTAGAACTTGGTGGTGCCATAATGGAAGAGCAAGGTTGTGTAATCTTGCCCAAATTGGCATTTTGGAAACCACCATGGTTTTGGCATCAAACCCTGGAAACCATCGGGTTATAAAAAGACTTGCACTACCCCAAAACCATGGGCCCTCATTTAGGGGGAATTGCGCATCCTTCAAGATAGAAAATTGTACAACAAAAAAATCCTTTGAACACAAGCAAATTTCACAATTTGAGGTCTACTTTGTACATACCCAGTGATATAGATCATCCACTTTTAGCCAAAACCTATTAAATCTACAAATGTCTGGTTGAGATTAGAGGGTGGAGAACCATTTTGTAACTTCTAGAATATTTATTTCCATTGTTGGAGCATGATCTATCAATTCCACTATGTAAGGTCCGGGAATATTAATATTTAGATCAAATTTATTTTATGACTCTATCAGTCTCTTCACTACATCCTTAAATGAAACGATACCCTTAGTGTTATTGGGGCTAGGAAAACTTCCTCTCAAAAACAAAATGATGATGAAAGAGGAGTTTTGTTCAATACCATAATCTTGCAGCAGAAAGTCATCTTGGATAGATCTACTCGCATAAATCAAATTTTGAAACTCCATCGGGATACATGTCCTATTTTGAATATTTTGCTTTAAATCAAACATCATATTCATGTCTCAGACCCCTAAAAGGATTGATCTCCCATCAATATTTTTTACAAAGATTTGAATATAACCCTTTGTTTCCAACTTTGGCTGAAAACCCTCGCCACACGTCATATTTTTCATTGAGAACCCCTCCTTCGAGACCTTCCATTCCAAATTCATGTTGTTGTCATGCTTTGCGAGGAAAAAGGGGCTTGTGGGACTATGTAGGACCTTGTTGTGTAACCTTGGCATGAAGCATCACAACGCATTCGCCAACCAATCAAAACCTACATCCTCAAATGATCAGGTGCTCAAAATTTAAAGTTATCGAATCGGTGTGGACCCTGAATGACCATGTAGTGCTCATCATCCTGAATCCGGTGCAACTCTTTTCGCACGAAACAGGCACTGTATACTCCCAAAATCATGTTATGTTCACTTTCCCAAACAGAGGAATATTTGTATAAATTTGACAGCCCATTCAATAGTCTGTACTACTGAGATGGCGCTGACTGTGCAAGGTTATGTGGTAGGATTACTAGTCAACATTCTCTGGTGAATCATATTGTGCAAAGTGGCACATTCTCATTGGGTGAAAGCGACGATTTTTGATTGGTTGGATTGGTGGCCAACCACGAGCTAATACGTGGCCTAGCCAGAGGCCACCACGTGGCAGCCTGGGGGCCACCAAAAATTTTGGTCGAGTCTAGGCAACAACACCGGGGTTAAACCCGCGATCACCAACACGCCATTCAATTGGTTCTTAATTATATAAGAACTCAGGTTCTATTTGAATTTAATGAACGCGCCATTTTGGGGGAGGGGCTAGTCCATGGGAGTCAGCCCTTGGTTGCACCACCAACACACAACCATTGGCGGAGAGGAGCGAAGGGGCCTGGCCAGTGGGGGCAGGCCATTGGCCTTAGCCCCGGGCACGTGGCCCCCATATGGCCATGTTTTTCAGATATAAGGCATTAGAGGACATTTAACGCGTCCGACAATTTCGCCCGAAAATCGGCGAAATTGTCACTCTATTAGCGCGTTTTGGGGCAAATTTGTAGGATGGTGCCAGATTTTGGGGAGTTTGCAGTGTGATTAGCAGAAAACTTGGAAAGGCCATAATTTCTTTACTTTTTTACCAAATCAAGAGCATAAAGAGGCTATACAGGCATTTTTGGGCATTTTGGAGCCATTGGAACATGTTTCAAAGCTTTCTAAGCATTGTAAATTGATGTATTTACATGTTTGAGCATAATAGAGAGGGCCAAGCTAGTGGAAGCTGGACCAAGGAGATGTAGCCCAGGAGGGGTGAACTCCTTCATCATGTGTTGCTATGATACTATTTATGGTGATGTTTATGTCTATTATATGTTATTGTTTAGTCATTTGTTTATGTTAATTTACACATAAAAATTACATAAAGCACTCAAAAAATCATGTTTTAAACTTGCAAATATTCTCATGAATCCTTAAGCACATTTAACATATTTTGAAAAGGAATTTAGCACAACAAAACTAATTTTCCCAATCAGATCAAGTTTGGTATCAGAGCTCTCGGTTTTATTTGTGCAAGAAGGATTTAACTGTTTGCAAGTGAATGTCATGCTTACAAGGTTGAAGCTCAAGATAGGAGAAGGGAAGCTAGTTGAAAGCCCCGAAGTTGGGTCAAGGAGAAGGAGTGCAAGGTTGCCACAATCTCCACCACTAATTCTTCCTCAAGTTGCAGTTGAGGCTTCAGTAAGCATGTCTTATGAAGGAGAGCCTACAAACATGACAAAGGATGAGAAGGTCTTTAGGAAGGCTTTCTTTGACATGATAGAGATGGTGAAGGTCCTCTATGAAGAGAGGAATATTAGATTGTAGGGTGAAAGTTCCAAGCCTCCCAAAGGAGAAGGTTATTCAGGAGGAGGAGGTAAAGGAAATGGAGGTAAACCTCCACCCTCTCCACCATCATCATCTTCTTCTTCAACATCACAAGCATCTTCATCCTCTTCCACTAATACAACCCTTACTCATACTCATCAACATACCTCAAAAGGAACTGGTAAATCACCCTTGTTAAAACTTGATGTTAAATTTGAGATGCCCATGTATAATGGTGAAGTGAATGCAGAGAAGCTTGACAATTGGATTTCTCAGTTGGAGGTCTATTGCAGAAATCAAAACCTTCAAGATGATGACATAAATATTCAGCTAGCTTCCTTGAGGATGGAGGGTGCACCACTAGTATGGTGGGAATCAAATACACAAGAAGAGATACAAAACACGGTAAGATCTCAATTTCTTGGTCTGATTTCATTGCTGCAATTCAATTCTACCCTCTAGCATATATGTAGAAATCCATCATGAATTGGCAGAACTTTAGACAACTTAAAGATCAAAATGTGCAAGATTACACCCAAGAATTCAGAAAAAGGTCTCTAATGTTAGGTGTAACCTTGCAATCACAAGACACGTTTTTGAAGTACATAGGAGGTTTACACAGTTACCTTAGGCATATTATCCTTATGTTTAATCCCAATAATCTAAATGAGGTGTATGTGCAAGCTAGCTACTCATCTTGAGGCAAGACGAAAAATTACACCAAAACAGGGTAGTAAAAACCCATTTAAGGGTAAAGGAAAAGAAAATGGTTTTAAAGGGAAGGGAAATAAAAATGAACTATTAATAAGGAAGGAGAGAAATTAACATGCAAGCATTGTTCCAAAGAGGGTCATGATGAAGCTCATTGTTGGAAGCTTCATCCCGAAATGAAACCAAAGAAATTCAAAAACAAGAGAAAACAAAAGACAATTTCAACCACTCAACAAGATTTGGGATCCGATTCGGGTGATGAAACTAAAATTACATCCATGGGTATGAAAGGAAAATAATTCATTTCTAGCACTCGTACTTCAAATTTACACAATGAAACTCCAAATGAAAAGAAGAGGATAAAACCTTTTCACATAAAGGTAATCTCAAAACATACAAAAATTGATACTCTTTTCGAGAGTGGCTCTCCAGCCAATCTTATCTCTAAAACAATTATCAAAAGTTTAAACTTGGAAACCATTCCACATCATAAGCCATATCCATTAGGATGTGTGTGTGACAATGCACAATTGCAAGTAACTAGAAAGTGTAAACTGAATTTCGCCATTATTGCAAATTTCATAGATGACGTGGAGCTTGATGTTGTGCCATAAACATGAAAACAAATATCATTTGTTCAAAGATGGAGTAGAATATATCGTGAGAGCTCATAGAAAGAAACTAAATCTTTCACTTGTTAATGAGGGGCACATGAAAAGACTCGTGAATTCAAGCAAGAATTATGTGCTTCTAATAATCAAACCCAAGAATGATGTTGATAATGAAGATTTTCAAGGTTATGATTCAAGATTGAAATCTGAATTAGTTGATCTTGTTAACCAATATGATGAAATGTTTTAGGAACCAAAAGGATTACCTCCCAAGAGAGGAATCCAACATGAGATACAGTTGCAGGAAGATAGTCCTCTTCCTAACATTGACATGTACAGGATGTCAGTGATGGAAAGTGCAAAAATTAAGAAGCAAATTCAAGATTTGTTGGATAAAGGGATCATCAAGCCATGTTCTTTGCCATGCAGTTCACCTGTTGTTTTGGTGACAAAGAATGATGGAACATGGCGCATGTGTGTGTACTTTTGTGCATTGAACAAGATTACGGTAAAGAACCGTTACCCACTGCCTAGAATAGACGACTTACTTGATCAATTGAAAGATGCAAAGTATTTTACTAAGTTGGACTTAAGGAGTGGCTACCATCAAATTAGAATTGTTGAAGGATGCATTTGGAAGACATCATTCAAAACAAAACAAGGTTTGTTTGAATGGCTAATTATGCATTAAGGTTTATGTAATGCTCTTGCTACCTTCATGCGTGTGATGAATGATGTGTTGAGGCCATTACTTAATGAGTTTGCTATATTCTACTTAGATGACATCCTAATTTTAAATAAATATTGTGATGAACATGTCACGCATGTCAGAAAAGTACTTGATGTCTTAAAGAAAGAACAATTGTATTTAAAGATGTCAAAGTGTGAGTTTGGAAAAAATTCTTTAGTTTACTTGGGTCATATTATTGGAGGAGGTGAGTTGAAAATAGATCCCTCCAAAGTTGATGTCTTTTTGAATTAGCCAAGGCCCAAGACAGTTACTAAGGTAAGAATTTTTCTGGGAGCAGCCCAATATTGGAGGAAATTCATTGCCAACTTTTCTTCTATAGCAACTCCTTTGCATGCATTGACAAGTGTGAAAAAGGTTTTCTGTGGGGAGGCAAACAACAAAAAGCCTTTGATGCATTGAAGGAAAAGATCAATTCAACTCCAATACTTGCACTTCCAGATTTGAGACTATCATTTGAGATCCAGATTGATGCTAGTTACTATGCCATGGGTGCAGTCCTCGTGCAACATGGTAAGCCTATCTGTTTTCATTCAGAAACTTTCAATGGTGCAGTGATTAATTATCCTACATATGACAAGGAATTGTATGCATTGGTGCAAAGTGTGAAAAAGTGGAAACACTACTTGATGGGTAAGGAAACAATCATTCACACTAATCATCAACCATTTGCAATATTATCAATCTCAATCTAAGTTGCAACAATCAAGGCACTTCTATTGGATGGGTTTTCTTCAACAATTCCACTTCGTAATAAGGTATAAGAAAGGTATCTACAATAAAGTTGTTGATATGATTTCTAGGCCTATTAATAGTGTAGCTACTTTACGCAAGCATAATTTTGTTTTGCATGAAAGTTATATTGAGCAATATGCATTAGATAATCACTTTCAGGATGTTTATGCAAGCTTAAGTTTAGGTAACCAAGTAGAGGAATTGGATTATCATTTGCATGATAACTTGTTGTACCATCTTGGCAAGCTTTGTATTCCACAGGGAGAAAGAGTAAACATCATAAGAGAGGCACATACTTTTCTTATTGCGGGTCATTTCAGTGTAAGTAATATGGTGGCACATCTACATAGGTATTTTTATTGGCCTCGTATGCTTGAAAGTGTGTCATGTTTTATTAAAGGATGTTCATTATGTGCAGTCAGTAAGCCTAGCAATAGGAAGTTAGGATTGTACACACCACTTATGGTTCTTGCACGACTGTGAGAGAGTGTTCCTATGGATTTTGTAGGAGGTCTTCCATTGTCAAAAAGAGGTCATGATTATTTGTATGTAGTTGTGGATAGGTTCAACAAAATGTATATTTTGATGCCATGTAAAAATCAAATTACAGCTAAACAAACTGTTCAATTATTCTTTCAGAAGGTATGGGTGCACTTTGGATTGCCCACATCCATTATTAGTGATCGAGATTCTTTCTTGGTTGGGAATTTTTTGTCAAGCTTGTGGGGATTCATGGACACCAAATTGAAAAAGAGTAAAACATTTCATCCACAAACATATGGTCAAACAGAGGTGGTAAACAGGACAGTGATACATCTACTTCATGGGTATTGCACAAGCATCCTAAGTTGTGGGATGAACATTTACACTATATTCAACATGCTTACAACCGAGCCAAGCACTTGTCAACTCAAACATCGCCATTTGAAACATGTTTGGGATACTTGCCTAAGTCTCTTTTGGATTTCATTTTTGGAAAATATGTTGCTATTGATGGTCATAGTGACATAGACAAAGAAAGAAGGTTCATTGAACAAATCCAATTGGTACACCAAAGACTTCAAGAGCAGCTGGAAAAGAGCCATGGCAAGTAAAAAGCAAGGCACGACAAGCATCGTGTAGATCAAAAATTCCAATTCAATGATGAAGTTTGGATTCACATTAGCAAAGAGAGGCTCCAAGGAGAAAGTAAAAATCTAAAACCAATTAGATGGAAAAGATTGGTAATAATGCCTTCAGGTTGGTTTGTCTTCATATATGTAAATTTATGTTGTTGTTAATGTTGAGAACTTAAGGTTGTATTAGCCTCCTTTGGTTGAAGATGAAGGAGAAAATGTCCAAATTCCTTCCTTTGAGGATTTTTCTCTTGAATACCTTGATGAACTACAACAAGACACCATTCTTGATAGAAGAGCAAGGTCTTCAAAATGAGGACATTACCTTCGAGTGGGGTTCAAGGGAACAAATCCTTCAAAGGCCAAATGGATCAAGATTGGAAAGGTGAGGGAACTGTACCCTCGCCTGCTAGACAAATCAAAGTGATATTTTAGGGTCCAAAAGGCTTCTAGTGGGGAGGAATGATCAAGTGCTCAAAATTTAGCTCAAAATTCAAAGTTTCGGTGTGGAACCTAAACGACCGCGTAGGGATCGTCATCCAGAATCTGGTGCAACTCGTTTCACGCGAATTTTGTTCACTTTCCCAAATAAGTGATTTTTGTAAAAATTTGATAGCCCAGTCAACAATTCATATTGCTGACATGGCGCTAACTATATAGATCTATGTGGCAGGTTAACTAGTCAATATTCTCTGGAAAATCATATTATGCCAAGTGGCACATTCTCATTGGGTGAAATCAACGGTTTTTGATTGGTTGGATTGGTGGCCAACCATGGGCTAACATGTGGCCCAGCCAAAGGCCGCCACGTGGCAGCCCAAGGGCCACCAAAATTTTTGGTCAAGTCCGGGCCGTAGTAGTGAGGGTCGAACCCGCGACCACCAACGAACAAGCAAAGCCAACCACTAATGCGTCATTCAATTAGTTCTTAACTATATAAGAACTCAGGTTCTATTTGAATTTAATGAACGTGCCATTTTGGGGGAGGGGCCAGCCCTTAGTCACACCACCAGCACACGACCACTGGTGGAGAGGAGCGAGGGGTCCTGACCAGCAGGGGCGGGCCGTTGGCCTTATCCCTGGGCATGTCGCCCCCATATGGCCACATTCTTCGGATATAAGGCATTAAAGGACATTTAACATGTCCGACAATTTCGCCAGAAAATCTGTGAAATTGTCGCTCGGTTAGCGTGTTTTGGGGCACATTTGTAGGATGGTGCTGAATTTTGGGGAATTTGTGGTGTGATTAGCAGAAAACTTGGAAAGGTCATAAATTCTTCAATTTTTTACCAAATCAGGAGCAAAAAGAGACTACACATGCATTTTAGGGCATTTTAGAGCCATTGGAATTCCGAGCATTGTAAACTAATGTATTCACACTTTTGAGCATAACAGAGAGGGTCAAGCCATTGGAAGTTGGACCAAGGAGATGTAGTTGAGGAGGGGTGAACTCCTTCATCATGTGTTGTTGTAATATTGTTTATAGTGATGTTTATGTATGTTATATGTTGTTGTTCATTCATTTGTTTATGTTAATTTGCACATAAAAATTACACAAAGTACTCAAAAAATCATGTTTTAAACTTGCAAATAATCTCATGAATCCTTAAGCACATTTAACATATTTTGAAAAGAAATTTAGCACAAAAAAGTTAATTCCCAATCAGATCATCAACCTGCAAATCGAAAATTGCCAAACACGTCCAAGTGAATTTGTGAACTTTTGACTCCACAAACTCTTCAATCTATTGCGTCCTCCATTACAAGTATCCTTGTGCAGGTTTTAAAATGCCGACAAACACAAATACCCCAACATATCCCTTAACGATTTGTATTCTTGAGCCATCAGACCATGTACCATTAATATCTCTAGGGTCGTTATTGTCAACGATGATCATATTTACAACAACCAAGCTCAGAACCATAACACTACTCCAAATCGCCATTGCTTCCTCTTCCCTAATCAGATTTTCCTTAACCCTTAATAATATTATTAACCTTAATTTTATATTTCTTTTGACGTAGTATATATATATATAATAATTTAATAAGATTATTAATATTTAATTATTATATAATCCTTAATAATATTATTAACCTTAATACTACTATTATTATTAATACCCTTACTATAATTATTTAGATATTTTTTTTTTGAACTAGTAGCATATATTTCTTCATGAAAGAAAAATGTTGATACATCAATTTCGCTGCAGGTCGGCTTGTTTGGAAGCCTAACTATTTGCAGTATTATTAATCTTTGGTGTTTCAAACTGACATGGACCCATAATCCTGCTAGATCTAGTTGCTGACATAATTACAATGAGGTGGGAAAAACACTCCTTAGTAGAGTTTCCTTTAATGCTTCTTTTGTCTATATGACTTGGGTTGGGTGCTGCCAAACCCTTTCTATACTAATGGACTAGAAAGCTAAGAAGCCACAAGGTTGAATATACAAAAATCAGATAAAAAAATGGTTGTCATGACAATTAACTATCAGTCTTCCTAGATGGGAATTAGGTCGGTTGGAGATCCACTTGCTTCAACGTTATCCTCCTGCAAATGGGTCAGGATGTGGTAGGTGACTCTTGCTCCCTCGACCTTGTCTCAAGGTTCTATGTTGTCTATGGCATGCCACACCTGGGCTTGAGTGACAAACTTTTGGTGATGCACCTTCTCAACATACAAAGTCAATTTTACCTCCAGCAGATTGATCTTGTCCTCTAGGCTTCTCATGGCATTTTTGGTCTCCTGCATGGTTAGCCATAGAAGGGTTTTCATGTTCCATGCAATATTGATGGTGCAGTTGTATAAAGTTTCCCGAGCTCTGGTGAGCCCAAGGTCTGGGATCCATTCAAATTAGGTGTCCACTTCCTCATTGTTGGTGGTCCACCAGATTTCCTTGACTTTATTCTCGGGTTGCTCGATTTCAATGGCGATCTTAGGCAAAATTGTGCTGCGATAATTAAGGGTTGCTTGTTGAGCTGTTGTTTCTACTCTAGTTCTGGGTTACATATGACCCAGTTCCCAACAGCCTCTGCTGCAACCCCTTCCCCTTAGCGTAGAGGAGAAATCCTTACTCGAATGAGGGAGACACGTAATCTTGCACACTTTGAGGGAGTAAGAGCAATGAGTGGTGATCCTAATGGAAATAAGAATAACAGAGCACAAAAACAGGAGATGGATACTTTGATTTCTCAAGCTGAGATGGTGAGTTGGACTTGGTTTCCTTTCCTTTAATAAACTGCAGGTGTTTATGGAGACACCAAGTCACCTTCCCATCACTTGTATGGTGAGGGTGTCCCATACATCATAGTAATTCATGTCGTGATCATTTGGTGAGAGATGACGCCTGTGATGGATTCTCCTTGGGCTGCTCGTTTTTCCATTGTTCGATATTTCATTAAAATCTCTAAGTGGGAGGGAGCATGTCAAAAATTTGTTGGCACCTCCCTCTATCCCTTTGTCCTTTAACATCATGAGAATTGTTTTGGATGGATCTTTGATGGATCCGCTCCAGGTGGACAACATTAGATATGTAATTTCTATATATGTCCTCACAATCATGACACAACCTACCGGCAGGTGTTTCATTTCGTGCACTAAAGTTTTGGACTTCCCTTCCATCTGTTCACTCATTAGCCAACTCTTCGACAAGAGAACTGGCCTTCCTTTTGACTACTTGGAAGTGAACCCTAGTGAGGTTGTTGATGTGTCCTTGAATGCGCTAAAGGAACTTGGATAGATGCCAATTGGTGGGAGCCTTGCTAACTAGGGTATTGTATTGGAGCTTCCGGTCAGCGTGAATAACCACAATAGAGTCTCCTTCCGCTATCAACGTGTAATATCCCATAATAATAATAATAATAAAGTAACTAAAATAATATTAATGTAAATAAAGTAACAATTAGTGAATAATAGATAAACTAACAATTTACGAAGAGAAAATATATGAATAAATAAATAAAACAACAAATAACGAAGAAAATATTAAATAGAACAAATGGCTCTAAAAATCATAAGGGGTTGGAAATTGATATGCATGTACACCATCCATGTGTCCATGCCAACTTTTATTTATTATTTATTTATTTCATATATCTAATGGCCCGTTGAGTTCATGGTATGGAACACTTAATGATACTTAAGATACATCTTGATTGTTTAATAATTCCATTATCTCCTTACTTGATTGCGAACTTCAACATCTTATTAGAAGTGTATGAAAGGTTTCTAAGATCTCTTTTAAATTCATTATAAGCTGTTTATTTTTTCTTGATATATGAAATTCCTATCCATATATTTAGTAAATAATAAAATATTAATATGTTTATTAATAATAATATTACTTGACAATATTATTAATTCCTTACTACCCAAAACCTATAAAATCTCATTGTATACTTTATCTTATAAAAGTCTCAACACAATAAATATATTTAATTCTATTTAAACATGCTTTCTATACAAATATTTTTATAATATCAATTCGAAATTACATTCTATTTTAGTTTTTCAACTCTTTAAAACTGTAATATAACTAATTTGAATATTTAAAGTTTTTGAAATAATGATATCATAAATATATGGATTCAAATTTATATAATATCATTCTCAAAAATATATTTTACCTTTTTTTTTACACATCAAAATTCATTAATTTTAGTAAACTTAGATACCAAAAAATTTATAGATTTAATGGTATTATAGTAAAACTTATTTACATGGTAAGGATTTTTGTGGTAAAATGGCAGTGAATCTCCATAATTAAAATCACACATATATATATATATATATATTATATATATTATATAATTATATACACTTTTTTGCCTACTTAATTATTTTGCTCTCTCTATCTCTACTTTTATTTAGTTCTTATTATTATTATTATTTATTTATTATTATTATATTTATTATACTTATTTATGATTTATTATTATATATTTATATTTTTATTATTATTATTATGAGATATTACACAATGACAAAAGGTTGCATGACTTAGCTGTTTCGAGGCCCTACTCCATTGCATGCAATTCCATTGCATTATTCGTGTTGGGCCCCCGTTTGCCATTGTATCATAGTATATCCCTTCGTGATTCCTGAAAATGCCTCTAAATCCTGCATGCCCTAGGTTGCCCCTTGATGCACTGTTAATTATTTATATTAAATTATGGGATATATATATATATATATGAAATTTATTATATTTTCTTTCTACTATTACTATACTCTTTTCTCTCATTTATTCTAATTCTTTATTATTTCTCTCCACACGGTTATTTTCTTTGACCTTTGATCTAATCTTTTAGTTTTTAAGAATCCTCTCCTTTTTATACTCTTGTTGGATCATATTCTCTTCATCTAATCGTCCTTCATCTAATCGTCCTGAAGATGAACCGGATTGATTGGTTCGAAACACATCGACAATCAAAACTTTTATGTGATGGACTTGGAGGACAATTTTCTAAATAACTCTACTCACAAAAGCCACCATTTAAACGTTATTTTTTGTTTGTTTTCATTTATTTTTTATTTTTAGTTTAAACATTTTTTGGTTAAAAGTTGTTTATAATTTTTTTTAAACATTTTTTTTTGTACTTAAAATTAAAATTTAATGTAAATCATTATTTTGGAAAAAAACTTCAAAACTTATCATCTTTTGACATAAAATTCATAAAGTTTGCTATTTTTTAATTTGTTTTGTCTAGTTTTTTCCATAAATATTCTTTATTTGACATGTCATTTTTAGTAAAAAAAAAAAAAAGGTCCCAAAATGTGTATTTTTTGAATTATATCTATATGCAAAATGTATATATTTTTAAATTTTATCTATATGCAAAATGTGTATTTTTTTGTAGTGCTTAAAATTATTATTTTTTTAGTGAGAGTTATATTATGTGTATTGAAGTATTATTATTATTTTTCAACTTTGCAAAAAATATTGAAAATTTCATTACAAACAAAAATGGCAAAGAAAATAAAACACAAACTTTAAAAACCCTTAAAAACAAACATGTAAGGATGAAAAAGAAGAAAAAGAAGAAGACATCTTGAAAAATGGTTAAATAACCAGCATTAAAAAAATGTGCATACTTAAGACATAAGAAAATTTAAAGTGTAAAAAATAAGCCCCCCAAAAAACGGGTTGTAGTTGTATTAACACTTTTCAAAATCGGCATGAAAATCACTAACATTTCAAAAAAATGTCCACACTTAAGACATAAGAAAATTTAAAGTGTAAAAAATATGCTAAAAAAGAAAAACGATGATACTCCATCAACACTTTTCAAAATCAACATGAAAATCATGATTTTTTGTGACTTCTAAAATAACAAAAACTTGATATAGTTTTTTTTTTTAAATTTAACTTTGTTTTGTTTTTCCCAAATGGTAGGCTAGTAATCATAGATATGTATCTATATTTTTATAATGATTAATAGAGAGCCTCCACCTATATTACAACAAAATAGAATTAAAAATGGATTCGCTACTTTGTTGGGTTGTGATTGAAATGGAGCATTGTTATGATTTTAAATCAACTTCAAATATTGTTGTGCATGGAGCTTTAATGGTATGTAATGTTAATTATATTTGATAACCCTTACATTAAATTTAGTAATATGATAATGTAGAACCAAGATTCGTAGCAATAAAGTGTTTATTGTATTGAGAAAAACCTCAATTAAGTTTTCCACTAGTTTACAAAGGAAATTATCTATTATACAATGGATATGAATTGAATGACCACTTTCTCCAACTATGATGAGGACTTTTCCCACAACACTTTATACTAGTAATGTAATTCCCTCCCATATTTATCCAATTATGATATCAATCCCATATCATTTATTTGTATTCATTGTCATGTTTATATGTTTTTGGCAAATAAAAACCTCAAAGATTATGTTATCTAAATAAGAGAAATATCAACAACTTAACACAATGAGGAGTGTTCAATTGTTTGTAATGATCCTAAATGAGCATAAAGCTTTAACTATCTATGTTATATATCCTTAGGAAAAAAAGAGTTATGGTAACCCATATTAATTGAGTTCATTTGATAAAACAAAAGCGGATGGATGTCACTAAGATTACATCATCTGAATAAGAGAAATCTTAGTGATTGTAATACAATGAGTTGTGTTTAATTTTGTGCAAGGAACCCAAATAACCATAAAGTTTTAACCATATACATTACACATCCCATGACATATAAAAGGATCTTGTAATTTATCTATATCTATTCTCATCCCATAAAACAAAAGGGGATGTATATTTCTATCTGCATCTAGCAAACCTACATATCTTGTATGCATCAAGAAAAAAATGACTTCCATGCAAGCAACAATAGTTTATAAAAAATATTAACCAAGAAGAACTGTAAAATAGAAGAGAAATTCCCATTGATGGAGTTGTATTGTGCTACCAAATAAACATAGCGTCAAAAGATTGTGCATGATTGGAAAATATTATGAAACAAAATTCATAGTGTGGAAATGTAGAAGCCCTCTTGTTGATCTATTTTCATGTATCAAGTTTCACTTTTGGTCATTCACACGGACCGTTTTTCTTTTCTTTCTTCCTTTTTTCACAACACACAACGTGTCATAAATTATATTAAGTATCAAGTAAAGTTTCATAACACAGGCATATTTATAGCTTGTATGGAAATACATGTTGTGTTAAGATCCTTATCTTTTAAAGTTTTACTTGCATTCGACGTAGACCCATTCTTCGCACATACTCTTTCACCCGCACAATGGTCTTTCTCCACACTCCACATTCTCGCACTCTGCACAAAGCATTCTCCCTCACAAGATTTGTTCCACATTTAACTGTTTTATGATTATTATGGCGTGAAAAGCCTTAACTACACATTTCCTACCTCTGCACATCTTTACTTCTGCACTCCCATTTAATTCTCACATACTTGGTGAAATTTCAAGGTTTGTCTAAGTATGTACCTTACACACTTCCCAAGGGTCATTTACGATTCATTAATGAGATTACAATTTACAAGGCGAAGGGAATTGATTCGGGTTAATGTGGATTTATTATCTTGTTTTCTTTCTTCTTTTCAATTAGTTTTCATTTATGATATGTGCATGTTTCAAAGAAAATAATATGTGATGAATGGATGTTTCAGTAAATGATATTTGTGAAACAAGCATTTAAACAATCAAATATTTATAATTCATGAAATGATAATCTCATGTGTATCAAAGTGCTTAGATGAATAAGGATGATGGAAACTAGAAGAAGAAAAGGACCTTTTAAGGAGATATTATTAATTCACTCACACGTCAAGGTAAAGAATTCCATTGGTCTATTACTATTAATGGTTCTTGAATTTAACTCCAGAGCAAAAACTCCAAAACAAGATTTGGATGATTAGTTTGGTCAAATTTGGGTGTATACCTAAAGTGTTTGATTTCAAGGAGCTTGTTTCCTATTCTACTTAACGATTTGAAGTCAAGAGGAACAATTCAGGTAGGAATTAAAGGAAAGGAACTAGTCTTGTTACATCCTAAAGTTTTCAAAATGATGCTTCGACTTCCTGACCCCAAAAGAAGTCTCAAGATTCTTTACATAGACTCTTTTATAGATTCTTAGGGTGGCGGGCTAAATTTATTAAAGGATGTTTTAGCTCCATTGGCCCAAATGTTGTCTAACCTTTTAGGTATTGATATCTCTATTGCCAAAGTTGTATTGATATTTTTCATGGTTATTTTCATGTTTGATGGAACAAAATTCCACATCTCACATTCAAAGGTGAATTCTATATTTTTTATATTTTTCTTTCAAAACAGGAACCATATTTAATTGGGTTGAGGTAACCTTAAATGAGATATCCTACCAATTGGCCAACTACTTTAAAACTCTTAAGATTTTTCATGGCTACATATCTTGTTCTAGCAGTTTCTTATTGCAATATGTTCAAGGGATTACCTTTAAGGGATAATTTTAGATGTTGAGAAAGAGCTTGTTCAATTCTATTACCCAATTCTCTTGAAACATAAGGCACCTTTTCATTTATACCTTGTTCAAGATAATTTTCTTAAATAATTTAGATATATGTTAACTAGAGTAGAACCATCATGAATAAATCAAAAAGAAAAATGTTTCTTCAAAGGGAAATGGATTTCTATATAGAGGGAAATCATACTAATATCAAATTATATGGATATGAGAGAACCCCTTTTCCTTTTCTTACATTTGTTTATGACTGATATTTTATAGTTGAAGATTGTAGACAATACGAGACATGGTTTATCCATTTTGATAGGAAGAAAAAAAGGTGATTCATTTCTTTACCCTATAACGTGTTTAATGTGACAATAATAAATTCTTCCCTTATAATAGAATTTTCTAAGATGCTCAATAAATTTAACCCAAGGGAAGCATAACTCCTTAACGGTTTTGATCCTCAAGGATTATCTTTTGAATATTTGGCATCTATAAAGTATGGTAATCTTTTCGCCGAGATTGTAGAAAGAATTTGAGACAATGAACCAAATAATCCTAAAGGGAGAAGAAAAAAAACATGCAATGAAGATTTAGTGACTAAAGTGAGTACCAATTCTTAATGTGAAAGGACCATAACAAAACAAAGAGGCATGAATGCAATCAATGTATGGTCTTCTTCTTCCCCCAAGCATGTAGGAGTTTCTTCTCTACTCAGAAAAAGCACGACTCAAATAAGAGGAAAGAAGAGAATAAGGAAGGACATATGGGAGGAGTTGATGGAGATGATCCATCCAATATAGACATTGAGAAAACATATAAAATACCACAATCCAAAAAGAGGATAAGCCAACGAAAAAATGGTTCAGACTTCTAAAGGATCAAGAGATATTGTTGACATGGAAGTAGAATATGCTATTGTGCTAGACTATGTAGCATTGAGAACTGTTTAAATCTATAGAATAAAAAAACAATTGGATGAAGAGGAACCAATTAATTTTGAATAAAAATATTTGCAATGCACAATTCCCAATATAATAAAGAAGAAAGGAAAGTGAAAATAGACAAGGTCCATGCAAAAAATAAGAAAATAAGTTGAAAGTGGACCTAAAAGATGGATGTTTTAGGAATTGGACTCTTTGGACTCCTCAAAATATGCCAAGGACATCAACATATGTACAAAAAATTGCTAAATTACGAAGTACATTGAGACTATATGTCGCAAAAAACATTAATAAGTAACTAAATATTATTTTAGAAGCCTGGGAGGTCAACTCAAATATGAGGAATATGTCACAAATAATTTCAATTTTTATGAAGTATTTGCAAAAGGATCTGGACCATGATGAATATTTTTATAAGAATGATTGAAATGTTTTCCTTGCTTGAGTATCTAGTTTAAGTGATTTTAATAGAAATAAATAGTGTTTATCCTCAAACAGAAGAATTAAAAAGATAAAAGCAAGATATTCAACAATGATACATATGCTACATGAATCAATTGCTAGTTGTACAAGGATCAATAATAGAAGTAGTGCATTTTTCAAATAACTTTAAATTGTTGAAGATCTCGAGGGACCACATTAAATAATGCAATCTATGCTTATAATGAAGGAACAATTGCAGGAAGAATTAAATGTGGCTAAAATTTCGTGGGCTAGAAAATTTGATTGTCTCATTGATTTTCTAGAGGAAGAAATTAAAAGGTAGTTAGTTTCTTTTGTCAATGATAATGAAGACCACATGGAAATGGGATAATTTCACTTTGAATTCAAAGAAACTAAAGAAGAAATATTTGCACTCACAATATAATAAGATATTATGATTCCACCGTTAAAAGAATATATATATTAAAGAATGGCTCAAGAAACCACAACACACACACACACACGCGCGCGCGCGCGCGAGAAGACCTTGATGAATAAGAGATCATTGCATCTACCTTTCCTCTTTTATTTTTAGGAGTGTATTTATTTTTTAAGCAATTTCCCTTATTTTATCCTATTATTTGATTATCCATCTTTATTAAGTGTTTGTTCATTTATAAATATTATCACAAATAAAATTTCTCCTTTTCTTTCAAGTTACTACTATTATTTTATTTCGTCCATGGTAGCCCCATTCTAATCCATTTCGACAAATGCATTTCTTTTAAATTTTTAAGTATTAGGAACATTGTGTTGTGTGATAGGCACACACTTTATTTAAACTTGAACTTCAATCTATAATATTGTTTGGCTTTTGTTGAGAGTTGTTCTGGAAGTTCATAACAATTATTGTTTCTAGAATTTGTGTAAGAATGAGATCTCATGTATGTTCTCCTATGCATTAGGTGTGATTCTAAATTAATGAAATAAATCAAACAATTCTAAGCCATAAATATTATTTTTGTTTGTGTATATTTATTCAAATCCATCTCGCTCACTGTATGAATGGATGGGTGTGATGGAACAAATTAGTTATTTCTATTATTGAGCCTATCATATTTCAATAGTATTTTATTCGTTAGATTTTCCTTTCAACCACCTCATCCTCTCAAAGGTTTATATATATTCAAAGTCTTATTTTATTACTTACAAAAATATATTGAAAATTTAAGTGAGAAAGAGGAGTGTCACCTCTATAAAAATGTAAAGGGGATATTAAATATTCCCCGTGAGGTCAGCACTTGCCCCTAATAGGAAAAATACTAACACGCCTTTATATATGATTGTGAGACTCCAACTCATGGTTATGTGGCAACCTCAATATCCCTCACCTTAAATTGCATCAAAGAAGCAAGGGATTTCATGGATGTTGGTTGCCAAAAAAATATGTTGCATGTTGAAGTTGGTAGCATTAGATAAAATTTCAATTCATCCATAGTTTGAACCAAAAAATCAGGGTGTTGCAATAAAAAAATATAGAACGATGTGTTGATGGAGATCATTTGTTTTCTCTAGAGGTAATCAATATGGTAAAAAGCAACCTAATGGATAATTTTGGTTAAATTGGAAAGAAGACTCGGATTTTGGATCATGTGGGAGATTGTAGTAGTTTTAAGATGAAAATGATCCAAAGTGAGTTACTAAAGGTCAAGTAAGAATTAGATGATCTATATTTGATGCAACTAGGTGAAAATGTACAAGAGAAATATTTCAAAGGACTTGAAACTTGAAAACAAAGGTCCTATGAGTTTTTCAAGTAGGGGAAGGATTGTATAGCTCAATAGATTTGGAAGAAAGGTTCAAGAGAAAAATTCTTATGGAATGGATTGACATTGAGGATAAATTTGATGAGGGATCTATAATAAGGGAGAATTTTCCTTGGCAACATAAAAATGAATATCCATATATGGTTGCATAAAAATATAACAAATTCTCATTGTTAACCAAATTAGAAGCCGCATTCCCCAAAGTTTTGCTCAATATCTAGGTCCATAATTGAATAGTCCAACAAAATGATTAAGGACACTAGTGACAAATCTGGGGCCTCTATAAACTATTACATAACCTGACAAGTCGTGAAGGAAATACCATTGATGTCCAAAACTATAATAAAATATGAAGGAAAGTAGCACATTAATGAGAAGAAAAAGGACCCAATCAAGAACGAAGAAACAAGAATACAATAAGATAGTCAAGACACACTTTGATTGCAATGATTTCCATATGATCCATAACATTGCACATATTGCATATGTTAGGTAGTTTAGAGAAGCAACAAACCAAATTATCTTACCCTTATAATGATTATGATAATCATTGGATCTAAAATATCATATATTTTTCAATATTTTTATGTAGAAATGCTTGTTTGCACCATTAATATGGGAATAATATGTACATGAAAATTTTACAAAAATAAACGTAGCAAGTTCAACCATGACTACACTAGTGACAAGGTCTATGAATTCCTAATAATTGCATCCTAAAAATATTAAAATACCATATCTATCCAAAGTTTTCCATAATGTTTATTGATGTGAAAATGTTTAACTCTAAGGGTGTAGATATCAAGAATTCCATAGATACAAGTTCAAATAACAAAATGGAAGAAGCGAAATAATGATAAGATTGTAATATGTTTCCACAAGCACCATGTTATATGTTCAAGGCTTAGTATTATCATTATAAAATGTGTCAACCTAACCATCAACCTATTGTTTAGATTCTAAGATATTGATCTCCTATCTAGTGTTCTAATGTAATGACTTTATTTTCACCCCTAGCATTTCCAATGCAAATGTTGGAAACTTATCATTTCCATAATTGTTCTTTATTTTCATGTTATGAGGCTAGCTATTATGGCACTCTTGACACTTACTAACCACTCAATCAACATCATATTCACATTAGCTATTATTTTTGTGCAATTTTTTTTTATTGAAGTATGGAACCAAAGAAAGAATTGGTGGTCATCATCTCACAATGCATGGATCTTATGGCTATCCCAATACTCAAGCAATTAACAAACATTGGACACAATTGTAAAAATAAATCATGTACTTTGTTCCACAAACCATTTGACGCAATGTATTGTCAAATAATATGTGTGTGTGTGTTTTGTATACTTAGTTTTTACATGCATAAATGATTTTGGACGTGTGACACTTGATTTGGATTTTTTCAACCTTAATCATCCAAGTTCACATTCTAGCCCCTTATGGAACCTTGTTGGCCACTATAGAAGTCCCTTGAGTCCAATGCATTATATTCATCCTAGTGGACCCTTTTCCAATATGTGTAATTTTTTTGCATAGTCAAAGTCAATCAATGTTGATCATTAAGCCACCCCTAAAATCCTCTAGTGTCTAATATCTTATAGTGTGTGTGACCAAACTATGCATCTATATTGTTGTTATGTTGTATATATAGGAGTCGTTGTAGGTTTGCAAAATATTATATAGTATTGATTGTTCATGTATCCTTAACAATACAAATGATTAAACTTATTGTTTTAACATCCCATTATTGTGACATAGACGTCACTCTATTGTTATTTTTGGAACAAAACATTCAATTTACTAGGTTTACAACTTCATTTATTGAAATTTTCCGTTCACGCCCACCATACAATAAGGGTGAATTTTGGGTGAAACATTGCAATATAAATATTTATGGTTGACCTCATGTTCCATATCAAAAAATAAAAGTTTTTGTTTACATATGTGTTGTATATCTCTTTATTGCATCTTATATCCATATAAGTTGAAATTCTTTCTTCTTAAGTTAAAGTAGAACTCCTCTAAAGTCCACCACGACCTCTAATCCCTCAAGGATTTTAAAATATAACATATACTAGGTGCTTTTATTTTTTTCATTGTTTTCAAATCTATTATAGATTTATAATATTTATAAATGTAGAACATTTTATTAATATAATACACATATAAGTACATATCCTTGACCTTCAAATTAGCCCTCTAAGGGGTCTCTTAGACTCAATGAAAATTCACATTCACTCCATATTCTTCATATTACCTTGAGAGAATAATACCATAACCCTAATGGATTAGGTTTCCTACATTCCCCCCTTAATTCGAAAGGGGTTTATGCATGTCCAATTAGAGAGTTGAAATTTGGAATTCAATAGTTGCCATTGCTACCCATTTCCTAATTTGAACAAAAGTTGATGTATTATGATAATTATAAGTGCTTTCAAATGAAAATATGAAGATACCAAAAAAATTGGAACTTGGTTCCAAGGCTCAATATTTAACGAAACATTTCCTAATTTAACTAGAAGTTGACGTCTTCTGCTAATTGGAACTAATCAGGAATGGTAATTTGAAGATGACCAAAGAATTGATGTCTAGAAGAAGTTGTAAGTCATATACTAAATGGTGGCTTAAGGGCCAAAAACCAAATCATACTCATGGCTCTAACTCTGGCTCTAGCTACAACTCTAACTTTAGCTTAAGGCTTTGGTTCTAGTTGTTATTGAGGCTCGTTTGTTCCTACTCACTTCGTAGGAATTTGAAGTTGGAAGTTTGTTTTTCAATCAATAACATTATTCCTGCCTAATAGAAACAAGGTGAGAAGATGAAATTTTTCTACTACATGCTAAATTAAACCTCTAAAAGTAATTTCATGATAGTCTTTAATGGGAAAGAACCATAGTAACTGTGACTCGTACGATTTTCTTTTATCAGAACTAGAGCTTGATAGGCTAAAATGACCAACCATAGCTTGGTCTACAATAAGTTTCATGGGGTCCACAGATGATAATATGCTAAGGAACATTATAACTCTGAAATCCATTTATCCCTACTTACCCTTTGATTTATAATTAAGACACCACCCAAATTGAATTCTAAATTGAATTGAGACAAAGTGACTTCAAAACCAATGATTGATATTAAACATCTTAGCTATTGTGAAGTAGACCAAGATTTGTACTGATGACAATAGACCAAGTTTGGCTACTATGTGGACTCCACTAGGAAATCAAGGTTTAATGAGAAGATTTTATTAGCAAAAATTGAGGACCTAGGTGGCATAAGATCATATTAATGATTTCAAAATCTCAATGAGATTACGAATACCTTTCCAAAAGTGTAATCCACGCAACAGTCCAAATCCATCTCATTTGGCCTTGTTCTTAACCTACTTCATGCAAAGACAAAGTCAAAGTCAAATTCAGAGGATGAATGTGCATGTATTATGAGAAAATCAATAAAAAGTAAATGAAAAAAATAAAAACGGAGTGTGGAAGAGGAATGCTTGGCATGCCATGAAGCCCCTTGAAAAATTAGGAATTGAGAGAAAATAAAAAAATAGGAAATACAAAAACCCACCCCCCCCACAGCTTCTCAGGCCCATTTGACAGGTTCATTGGAGGGGGAGAGAGCTAGAGTTCCATTATTGGGTCATGAGAACTAGGTATTTAGAGCTTAAAGGCCATATAGGTTCTGGTAAATGGCAGGGACCAATGACTAGGTAACCATCATTATTCCTATTATGGAAGATTGATTTTTAAATTACTTGAATTTATCGTTTAAACTTGTAGGTGATGAATGTTTATGAATGTGTGTTGGTTAAACATGGTGTAGAGATGAGTTTGAAGACAAAATCTATGTTTAGTTGTTATATTGAATGTCTTCCTAACAAAAGGAAAACATTGATTTTAGTTTTGTTCACTGCTTTGAATTTTTTTTATTCCACTGTATTTTTTTTTCCTCGTGTGTGCATGACTTGTGGGACTAGCCTATGGTCTAAGAAACCACAAACCATAGACATATAATCCATCAAAATCATCCAAGGATAATGTCCAACCTAGGCCACACCAACCCATAAATCACTGGAATTTAGGTGTCTCTTGTCAACTACAACAGAGTTTCAAACCTAGGTCACCATATAGAATGAGGCACTTTGAAACCAATCACACCAGTGGGATTCGATTGTTGATCCCATTGTTGTTCCAAATGTTGAATGATAATTTTCATGGGAAATTTAGTGCTAGGTTATAGTGTACAACTAATTTTTATTATTTAGTAGTTGTGTTGTTTCAAATCTGTTGCACCTGAGTAGTTCTAGGGAAATTTTTTCTAAGAAAGTGGTTTCAAACCCCTCTTGGGTACTAACGCCAAACCCCATGCTCCCTTTTCTTTCTAATTTTTAGTTATGTAATTATAGGCCTATAAGGTGCTAAATTGAGGAGGGGAGTGGGTTGAACACCTAACCTTCCCCTTCCCCTTCTTCCCTTTCCATTCTTAGAAAAACACAATAAAGTACCAAATTAGAAGGGGATGGGGTCAATTTAATGGCCTCCCCTTACCCTTTATAAAATCAAAACCCGCTTAAAAAAATTCTATAAGTTGAGAAACCCCTATTCATGGACTCTTGTGCACAATATTCCCCTTTCCTTCACACAAGAATGCCATTAAGCCACCCCCTTATGTTGTATCCAACTATGGATTTATGCTTTTGCCACCTACTTGCCAACTTCTCGCCACTTATACTGCTTAGACACTACATTTAACAATGGAAGGATGTGGGTGGTTGTCTTGCCACTCAAGTTTGGAATGCTTTAGTTAAAAAATTCAATCTCAAAGCAAAATGGGTCACTCTTAGTTTGGAAGAATGCTTAAAAATATGGTTGTATGATGTCTCAATAGTTTTCTTTGGCTCTCTCTCCTTTTTCTCCACATACTTTATTTGATGGGCTTCTAATCTATGTATATTCCAAAATAAATCTATCATAGTGGAAATTATGTCAAATATGATTACGAATATGACAAGGGAATATAAGTGTGTTCCAAAGCATTCAAAGCCTATAATTGTATTCTGCCTCCTCTAGATGTTAAGATTCCACATGGACTTTTCGATGGGGCTAGTTGATGCAGGAGCATCCAGCTCACTGTGACGAGGTAGAAAGGACTCCAACCAGGTTCACAAGCGAGAGTCTCTTGAATTGTCAAGTTCTATTGAAAATAAATTTTTCTTTTATTTTATTTTACAAATCAGCAAAATCTAGGTGTCTTTTTATTTTTCAGTTTAGGATTACTGTAGTTCAGTTGTTAATTAAAAGGTAGTTTAAGTAATTAGAAAAATAACCATCAACTGTTCCTACAAGTCTTGGAATGCCAGATGACTGTAGTGATGGAAAGAAATAGAAGTTATGTAACTATTTTTTGTAACAGTTAAACCAACTGCAAGCAACAACTGCAAACAGAGGGCTATAAAGCCAAAAGACGTGTAACAGAGAAAGGTTCAGTTTAGAAGAGAAGAAGTTGAGTAAATTCATTAATAGAAACTATCAAGCATTCAAAACCAGAGAAGTACTGTCCATCGAAATTGCCTACATAATTATTTTTTGATTTTCATTCATATTTTCATCACTTAACAGACCACTGTATCATTATAAATTAGCATACTGTCATGGCTACTGTACAAGCATAAGTTACAGTTAAATTTAAGTCAAGCAGATAGAACCTTAAACAAATTCTGAGTCATAAGACAACCAGTCACGCTCACGTTCAAGCGCACAGGAATATAAACTAAGGACAAGCAAATACGTTCAAGCACACAACAACATAACTAAGGACAAGCGAATACGTTCAACGCACAGCAACGTAACCGAAAGACAAGCGAAGGTGCCACAGTTAACAATTACCATACATCTTTTTCATCAAAACAAATTTCATTTAAATTGTCCAAAATAGCAATTTACAGCAAGAGTCGGTAGGGCCAAGTTCCCTTACATAGACAGAGACCAATATAGTCACGGCGGACGTAAATACAATCGAAATTACAACAACCCAAGTCAAACACAAAACCCTGAGTTAGGGTTTGTAACAGACTAGCAACAGGGTCACGCTGGAGCCCATATTTTTATACATAAAATCGAACGAGAACGACAATGGCAAACAAATAACAATATAGTGACCAGACACTAGACTAGCAGACGAGACATCCTCCAAGCAGAGACCAACATTCACAAACAGAACAAGTTTCAGGCCTACCCAGAATATACGCAACCAAATACCATCGAGTACAGGGGAATACGCCGTCCAGGTCGCTTGTGAGGACCTGCAAGGAACCAGGAGTAAATTAGTGCGAACTACAGAGAAAATACAGAGGGACGAAACCCTACAGAAGCGACATAAAACTGATAACCAAAACCCTTACCAGGGGGACGCGAGGAGAAGTCATACTTGGAACAGAGGACGCCACTGAGCGACTGAAGAGAAAAGGAGCAAGTTGGGTTAGACCCAGAATGAGGAGCAAATGAAATTGAAGCATGGAACAATAATTTACCTGTGTTAAAACTGAAGGTGCCTCCCGAAGAACCCTGTGCTTGCAACCACAGTCAAGGCAGCGTCATAAGAAGGCGAACGAACCCAGGAAATTACCAGTAATCGAACTTGGAATGAAAACCCAGAAAACCAGTAACATACATAGAGACCGCACGATGGAAGCCACATGATAGAGAACAGAAAGATTGAATTCAAGCCACAGTCGAAATACAACCAACCGAAGTTACAGTGATAACCACAAGCAAGCCAAACAACTAGTTAATCTACCGAAGACATAACCAACAGAGTAACAGTGTGACTTACCGAGGATTGAGCACGAAACCAGGTAAGAAACCTCCATAGCCAGAAAGAATTGTTTTCGAACAGGCGAACTGAATAACCAAACACGCAGCGAAGGTCTCAACTAGCACCCAGAACCAGTTCAAGCACAGTACATTGCCCACGAATTTCATTACAGAGCCGAAGGAACCATAGCGCAACGCACCCATTGTTTTCCCAACTCAGAGCTCACAAACCCTCGGAGCAAACAGAACAATAACCAAAGAAGAATCGAGAAGATGCGTTAACGTTAGGGTTAAGTAGTATACCGAGGCAGGGTACTACCATATTAACACTGCATTTAATATCCAGCTACCACCAACCTACAGAACCGCGAGAGAACACCATCCAACCGCCACGTAGACCATCCAACATGTTAGTGTCAGTCTTTCCAGCCTTCCTCCAGTGATCAAATGTGCTCTTACAAAGTGATTTTGAAGTGTCAAGGTCAAATTTTGTCATTTCAGTGAGTCTTCAAGCAAAATTTGGTCACTAGGCATTAGGTCTAGGGTTTGCTCTCACTCTTTTCAAAGTTGCCCAAATGCCAACCTATGTCACTATTCAGCTGAGCCTATCATCATTCAGAGGGTTGTCATCATCATGTCAAGTTCCAAAGAGTCATTTTACACCTTATCCATGCTTCAGTTGTGCCTTAGCAAGCTCATTTCCCTCTCCTAGGGTTTTGAAAGCTAATTTCTCTTGGATGGTCAAATCAATGGCAAAACTTGTTTCCTGATGTTCATACACCTTCCCCTATCCTTAAAGTACCATATCATACACTTCCCAACACTCAGATTCCCCAAATCCTCATTTTTGCACAAACCCTAGTTTCTAGCTACAACCTGGCAATTTTCTAGGTTTGGCCTGTGATTTGCCCTTTTGGACCCCTTCCCCTCACTCAATCTCTGACATTCCACTTTCCCCTGCT
>APFE031370617.1:0-42553 GCA_000404065.3 Pinus taeda
CGCGAAATCTAAACTTTTTAACTGGGTTTTTGTTCTATTCCAGACGAATAATCGTATGTTTTCCTTATGGTTGATGTGTAAATAGCAAGAAGAAGCAGAAATTCCAGGATATGATCCTTGCAGGTATCACTACATTTACGAGTATCTTAATAGCCCAGATGTTCAGAAAGCCATACATGCAAATGTGACAAACATACCTTATAGCTGGACCTCGTGCAAGTACCAGTCTTTAGACTTAAACCTAGTTAATGATATCAATTACTGTGGCAAATTTACAGTTTTTTTTATCATGGAGTCTCTGCTGTGTAATTGATCTGTTGCTGTTAATTTTTGCTTTTCCATTCCTCATTGTTGTAGCAGAGTATGGTAGAATAATTAGGCAGATAGTTAGATTGTCCTGCTCCATCTGTCAGCGTCATTGTAAACTTGTTAGCAGCTTAGCTGTAATGATTTGTGATGTAATTCGTATTGCTAGATATATATGGGGCATTATCTTTATTGTATTTAATAGCTTGTTTTAGTAGCTGTATTAGCAGCAAGGTTTCTCTTGGTGCAAAATCTGTTTGTCAGGAGCTACACAGAGAGGTGAAGACTTGGTGTGACATGAGCAAGTCAATGTAAATGGGGTTTTGGCTCACTAGCGAGGTTGATGGAGTATTAACCCATCCACCGTGTTCCATCCTCACTGTGGTCTATTCCCCGTAATAGAATGTCTTTGATTGGAACTCACCAGTGATTTGTCCTCGTTATGTTAATAGGTAACGGAGGCCTAGGACAACCACCTTAGTTTCAAAGTCTATGTTTCATGTGTCAATGGGATCAAACCCATCCACCAGAGTTCCAATGTGAATAGGGCATTGGTTCACTGGTGAGGTTGCTGGAATATTAACCCATCCACCAGAGTCTCATTATCGCTGTGGTCTGCTCCGCCCTAATGTGTCTCAAAAGCTATGTTATTCAATGCAAGTCCCCGGTGATTTTGTCCCTGTTATGTTAAAAGGTAACTGAAGCGTGGGACAAGCGCCTTAGCTTATGAGTCTGTGTTTCCTTTGCCAACAGAATTCGAACCCCCAACCCCACCCCCCAAACAACACAGCCTCGGACATCCACCTTAGTTTATGAGTTCTGTTTTTTTTTGCCAGCAGGATTCGATCCCCCAAACCCATGGGTAAGAAATTGCCACCCACCAAACAACCCTTCTCTGGGGATTCAAACGTGTATATTTGCGGTGCGTTTCACTTTAGATAGCTAATCGGTTGCTCTCCCACAATCTCAATGCTCTCCACGTCTCTTTAATTGTGTAGTCACGCAGGACGGATAGGAGATGCATCACTCTGGTTCAGTTATTGACGACTTGACTTCGAGGACCGTAGATTTCAGAGCTCTTGTCTAATGGTGGTAATGTTAATTCTTAATACAATGCGAATGTTAAGAAATCTAAACTGCACAAAGAAACCATGAAAGGAGGAGTCGAGAAAGTTTTGACAGTTTTAAGAGAAACCACTTCAATGTAGACAACTTGGCACCCCTATTATTTTCTGTCAGACCACTTATACGAAAACTGGCGATAAACGAACCAGTAACTTGCAAATTGTTTGGTTTCTAGAAAAATACGCGTTTAAGCGATGCCGCAAAATCTAAACTTTTTAACTGGGTTTTTGTTCTATTCCAGATGAAGAATCGTATGCTTTCCTTATGGTTGATGTGTAAATAACAAGAAGAAGCAGAAATTCCAGGATATGATCCTTGCAGGTATCACTACATTTACGAGTATCTTAATAGCCCGGATGTTCAGAAAGCCATACATGCAAATGTGACAAACATACCTTATAGCTGGACCTCGTGCAAGTACCAGTCTTTAGACTTAAACCTAGTTAATGATATCAATTACTGTGGCAAATTTAATTTTTGAATCGTCTGGAATTTATCACTTTACTGCTGAAACATAGTTTCATGTGACTACGTACCAGTGATGTTCTGCCTTGGGCGGATTCTGTTTCAACGGTCTTACCAATTTATCGTCAACTAATTGCAAGTGGGTTGCGGATAATTGTTTACAGGTATGAGATAAAACAATTTTGTTTTCAGTGATAGATACAAGAGAATTTTAATTACAATTGCCAAACAATTTTGTTTTCAGTTATGATATCAGATAATTTTAATTACAATTGCCAATTTATTGATATCATAGTTACATAACTACATGCATTATTGGTTAATAATTTGTAAAATGATAATTTGTATCCCATTTATATAATTTATTATTTGTTAATAATGTGTACAATGATAATTTGCATCTAATTTATATATTTTATTATTTAATTAATGTATATAGTTTCATTTTTATTTTTTAATTTATATAATAATTTTATAATTGTATGCATGGTACCCATGGGTTAAGGGCGACGAGGTAAAAGAATCAAATCAGCCACATTAGTTTTACTGATAAAATCCTGATGATAATATTGATTTGATCTGTATTCCCATTAATGGTGCAGATCGGCGGATACACTGTGATTTACAAGGGTTTGACATTTGCCACCGTTAAGAGGAGCAGTGCATGAAGTTCTGGAATTTCAACCATCCAGGGCGTTAACGTTGTTCAAATATTTTCTGAATGGAAAACCCTTGTCAAATTAATCAGATTGTTTGACATTGCTTGCAATAAGGGGAAGACCTCGCCAAAATAATTAGATTTTAACGAATTTGCTTACAATAAAGGGAGGCATTGCCAAAACAAACAGATTTGATCGAATTTTCTCTCATTTGCGTAAATGCTATCCTCCAATTGTACTATTGGCGCGGTACCATCACTGGATTCGGGATCTTCTGCCGTAGCCATTTACTGTGCCAATTCTATGAATGCAAACATCTAACAGGGAAATCTCGATCATGATTTAATATATTAGCTAATGCACATGTCATTTCGGAGTTGATTGATAATAAAAAAATTTCAGGTCTGCCGGATCTGATTACGTCATTGAGATAGAGATTTTTTTTAATGGTTAGTTTCATTCATTTAGCTATTGAAGTGGATAATTCTCATTGACTCGTTTATTAATTAGCTGATTGAGACCGAGAATTTTTGAACCAGTTTTATCGACAGATTGGGACACAGATTTTTTTAGTGGTCCAAATTTGTTGAATATGTTTTTTTGTCCATTCGAATATGATTTCGTTGTTGAGATTGATCCCCAGGAACATGGTTCGGAGATTCTCATTACTTTTGCTAAATGGAGGAGAAGTCGTCTCCTCTACTTTACTTGTTATTGTTGCACTAAAATTGAAATTCGACTGGTATATATTTTTCTTACCAGTTTTATCTGGTAAAAATATAATTTTATCACTAATATAAACAATATTTTATAATATAAACAGTATTTTATCTCTGTAGCCTTGCAAGGTTAACTTTAGTTTAGGGTATTGCAAAAGGTATTTTTAATGGCTTCACCAATAGGGTATTTCATAATAAATTGAAATAGAATATTTTTCGGCATCAACCGAGCAACGTACTCTGTAAGTTCTTTTTTTTTGCTTTGTGATGGTTGTTTTCCAGTATTTTGTTTTATTTATAGAAAATATATTTGTTGCTGGATATTTATTTTAGATCATTGGACAATATTTAATTACTTGAAAAAAGTTTTAGGAAGGCTCATTTTGGCAGATTATTTGGCAGCCGATGCTTTTGAAACAAAGTTTTCGGAAGGCCCATTTTTACGGATTATTTGGAGCCGATGCCTGTCATTCTTTATAAGTATGGTTTTTATTGCCGTGTGGCCCTATTATGGGGATTAATTATTTAAACAAACAGTTGTATTCTTATTTAATTACTTGAAAAAATTTAATTACTTAAAAAACAAAGTTTTAGGAAGTCTCATTTTGGCAGATTATTTGGTAGCGGATGCCTTGAAAAAACGTTTTAGGAAGGTTCACTTTGGCGAATTATTTGGTAGCCGATGCTTCTCATTCTTTATAAGTATGGTTTTTAACTTAGAAACTGGAAGACTCATAAAATGAGCTTGTTTATTATATTACAAAGCACATACATTTATGCAAAACTCATTACAGTGATTCCCCTACGGTTATTTATTATCTACCTAAATTCGCCGACTATAGTCGCTATAGTTGATGACCCGCCGAATTCTAGAACCTGTACTTTAAACATTCGTTGTATTCCTCTAGATTAATCTAGCCGTTGTATTCCTCTAGATTAATCTAGCTACTGCATTAATAGAGAGTAGTTGGAATGAATACCTTCCAACACTCCCCCTTAATTCCAACTATATAACAAACATACTCTTAATTGATATGCCTGCTGGTCTATGTCTCAGCTAGGCTTACAACAAAACATTTCATTTTTTCCTTCTTATTAAAGGCTCCATGCTTGTTCTTTTTTCCTTGCTGATGTAGTTTCAACTTCACCTTTCTGACTTTCCTAAAAGAATTCCTCTGCCCCTTATCAGCAACCTTTTCTGGATTGGGATGTAATGCAAGATCCCGAACAAGGTAATCTAATTCATGTTTTGTTGCTTCTTCCTGATTGTCAATATCTGCGCACTCAGAAACAACGTTAGATTCAAAACCATATTGATTTTTGTCATCGTGCTCTTTCGAAAGAGCTTTGCTTCTTTCATTTTTCTTTGTTGGTTGATTCATGTCTTCAACCTCTTTCGTCAATTCTGTTGTCGCAAACATGTTGTCCTACATTTGATTTGTGTATGGAGGTAGGCAACTCTTCTCACCAAACAACAACTCAGATGTTTTTCATGCATCATATTGAACCAATCATCATGGGATACATAATTGTCATAAAATTTGACTTCATATGTTTCTGCATCACATGGAATTTCCTTAATATCACATACTTTATTGTTAGTTAAGGACATACTTTCACCCTTAATCCCAGCTATGATGTTTTCAACACAATCACTTTTAGCAACAACACCTTCAACAATTTCAGCTTTCTCACTACCCTCCATATTGTATTTCATTTCAAGAATATCCCAAAATATTTTTGCATCACATATTTCACCAAATTCATACAAAATATTAGACAAAATATTTTCATCTAAAGCTGATATGGTGAGAAACAATGCTATTGCATTTCTACACTTATCATCCAAATTCATAGAAGCTTCTTGGACAAATTTCCATAAATCTACTGAACCAAGCAATCCTCCATTTTAATTGCCCAAAGCTTAAAATTTTTACCTGAGAAAATTGGCAAAACTGGCATTAATCGCTTCAATATTGCATCAGTGTCTTCAAATTCTTCTTGCTGATTCAAATCTACTGTTGGTTGAAGCATTTCATATTCTTCTACAACTATTGCCATTAGAGAAAATTCAACTACTAGGCTATGCCAAGCCACAAGCTTTTACTCCACAATCAGCACCAACTAAGTCCACACAATAGGCCACACCAACAACATATCAGAAGGCACAATACAACATGCAAGGCAAGATTTCAAAATACACTTTGTGACTCCACACGCAGCAGATCCCATATCAGAGAGAGCGGAGACTCAAAGACTAAACACTACACACAGAACTTCAAAATCAACTGCTTTAAACTGAACGTAGGCACAGAGACTTTTTTACTTGCTCTGAAATGGGGCAACAGTGCTCACTCTAATAGCAGGACAGGATTCTGCAAAATAACATATAGCAGGAACAACTTCATAGTTGTTTAAGAGAATCTGGTGATTTTCGCATCTCGCCCTTATGTTACAGCAAGCGGCAATGGCGGCACTAAGCCTTCAACAATAGATACAGAATCAATATTTGATCACTTTCACACATCAACGCTTCTTTCACTCCTTCTTGGCTTGGAACACATCGCCCAACACCTTCCAAACACCGGGCACCACCAACAGGGAGTAGTTGACGAAGACACAAATCTCCTCCTCGATGTGCACACATTAACAAAGCTTGTTCGAACTTCTACAAGTTAAGCAACCTCACCAAAACTCCACAATCATCTCTCCCTCGGCGCTCTTCCTCGGTGCTTTAAAAGCTCACCAAAATTTTAACACTGCTTCACATATTGCAACCCACTTATCTGCTCACACCTCTACCACGCTTTTGAACAATGTTATTTTTAGCTCAGCTCCACGTTCACTTCTCACACTGCTACTCGGCCTCAAAGTGAGACTATCACCAACACCACACCTCAGATTCACCATAAAAACGAAGAGTCACTCCATAACGATCACACTCAACCAGGGAGTGCTCGAAGTTCACAACTCGCCTCCAGTCTATCTTCTGGACCGTGCACATAGAGCCACATGGTGACCTCTCACAACTCAAAATAGCCCACACTCCTGAGCTCTCCACTCTGCCGAAACCCTCAGCTCTGATACCAACTTAGAAACTGGAAGACTCATAAAATGAGCTTGTTTATTACATTACAAGGCACATACATTTATACAAAACTCATTACAACGATTCACCTACGGTTATTTATTATCTACCTAAATCCGCTGACTGTAGCCGCTCAACGCCAACTATAGTTGATGACCCGCCGAACCTGTACTTTAAACATTCGTTGTATTCCTCTAGATTAATCTAGCTACTGCATTAATAGAGAGTAGTTGGAATTAATATCTTCCAACATTTTATTTCCATGTGGCCCTATTATGAGGATTAATTATTTAAACAAACAATTGCATTCTTTTTTAAGTCATCAAGATGTCTGTCATTCTTTATAAGTATGGTTTTCATTCTTTATAAGTATGGTTTTTATTGCCATGTGACCTTATTATGAGGATTAATATTTAAACAAACAGTTGTATTCTTTTTTAAGTCATCAAGAAGTAACTAAGCGCAAGTAGTTCCTTTTACTTCACAAAATTCTATTTCAAGGAATGCAAATTTTTTAAACCCTAAACTTTTTGTAGTACTTCAGTTAATTAGGTTTATTTATTTTGGAATAGTTTAACATATGGGTTGATAGAAGCTAATAAACATTTATTATCAAATTTAAAATAAAAAATAAAATTAAAAATTTTAAAAAGCAATATTTGGTATAATATAAAATGAAAATGAAAAATGAATATGCATGTTGAGTTATTTTTAATAAATTAATTTTTTTATAAAACATCAATAATCTCAATCTTAGTATGATAAGTAGATTTGTTCTTGATATTACAAAGAATTCACTCACTATGGGTTGCAAATAAAATATAATATTTCATGTCCACATAACATAATATAATTTGACATCAACTTTAAAAAGAGAAAGTAGATAAAGTAATTAAAGGTTAAAAAAGCATATATACAATGTAAATCACATCATGATGTGATTTTGTATTAACGACAGGGATAGGGTTTTATAGATAACAATTTGATTGCATGATGCAAATGGAACTTCAATCAAATTAAAAACAAGTTTTGTTGCACTTTAAATGCTATGTTTGAGATGCATAATTTTTCATGTGACATCATAATTTTTTCCAACACTTATTGGCAATATTAATGGCACAACATTATAAATAGTAATTGAATTTGGAAAGGCCTTGGGTATGATTCCTCTGATATAGATTGTAAATGAGTCTCACCATGTGTATAGTCAAATAGGTATATGCTTCAATCCTAAGTATTGTGGCATGCAAAATAGACCAAATCCATTATATGAAGATTGTCAAGTCCATTTGGGATCTAAAGCCATTGTGTAATCTTTGAGGCTTTTCTTTGTTGTTTTTTTTATATGACCACCATAGGCATAATCACAAACAATGCATTCTATTTTGAAGTAGAAATTTTTCAAGGATATGAGGTTTCTTAACTCCGAAATTTGGGTGCAGTAAGTTCTACGACATATAAAAAATGTGATTTCCCTTCTTATTCTCAATCCTCTTACTCAGAAGCAGCTCATCCCTCGACATCCTATGACCCCCAAAATCTATGGGCAACCAATGATTCATAAAAAATATATCCCATTAAGACCCATATTTATGCCTTAAAACCCATAGTTATGCCTTACGATGTTTCCTTTGCAACATCTGTTGCAAATGCTAGTTTATTTTGTTATATAATTGGTCATTAATTGTCGATATTAATGACTAAATAAATGAATAAATTAATGACCAAATTTATGACTAAGTATACTACTAGGTGATTAAATTGAGACAACCAATTAATGACTAAGATAAAAATGACTAAAAGTTGGTCGCGTTATAAGCTACTATAAATTAGCTACTAGTGGTCACCGACTGAAAAATGGTCATTTCCATGCAAATTTTAGTCATATTTTTAGTAACTAATTAGCCATTTTTTATTGGTGAATCTCAACCTGATTGAATCATCAATTAGGGAGTTAGATGAACACCATAAATGGAACATTGTTATATAGTCAGTATGATCCTCCCCTAAATTTCCTTTGAATTTTGGAACATCTGATGGAAGTTTGGTGGGAACTAGAGGCAAAGATAGATTATATTGCATTGGATCATTTGCCAATTTTGAGACATCTGGACAATTTAGAGTTGCGAGGAATGGTAAGCATGGAGGCGCCTGATAATTCAACCCACCATGAATAGCATTCCCAACATTTTATAAAGAATATCTTGGATTTGTAGAGGCACCAGGCTACAAAGAATTATTCCTAGAAGAAACTAAACACTACGAAAAACCTTGTGGTCCAGAGAAATTGGGATTTTAACCAAATCCTACCAAAATATTATCATAACTAGGAATATTTCCACCAAGTGAAGTATTAAAAGGAGAGGAGACACCTTGGTAAGGTTTCCATGCATTCACTAAGTGAGAATAGCCATGAAAGGTACTTATGAAGGAGTAAGGCATGTCCCCCTACTAGCCAAAAGAAAATTGATTCCTAGTTCCTAAACAACTAAAAGTAGGGTTAGCCCATCCTTGAAAATCATTATAACTTTGACCTTCAGTGGAGAAAGCAAGTGATCCCAAAGAAGGATTAGAATGAGGTACATGACCATTTCCAAAAGAAAAACCCTGAAAAGAAGTTGAACCAATAGTCATAGAAGTCATAGTTGTGGAAAAAATAGATGGGATGGTTAAGGGAAACGAGGGAATTGCACTAGAAGGCATCCCAAAGTGGAAGGAACCAATATGGGAAGCAAAAGCTTGGGTACCCCCACTCGAACATGGAATGGAGGTAGAGCCAAATATTGTTGTTCTAGGAGTGATTATAGATATAACAATAGTACCCCTTCCTTGAATTGAAATAATATTATCCTCACTAGTAGCACTCATAGCCAGATTCATGCTCCCAGCATTAGTCATTGAAGGAAAAGGACAATAAAAACTAGGGCTTTCCAACCTGTGATTCAGGGTCCCAACATATAATAGAGCGTCTGGATAATTGGGAGGAATAGGTGAAGGAGTCACAATGGACTCAGGAATCTCTTCAACACAATTTCATCTTTTGACTCAAAGAGAAATCTACAAAGGACTAGAGTGTTCCTCTCCAAATCATGAATTACACTAGGTCTACCCTATGAAAATATAG
This sequence comes from Pinus taeda, assembly GCA_000404065.3. Lineage (NCBI taxonomy): Eukaryota > Viridiplantae > Streptophyta > Pinopsida > Pinales > Pinaceae > Pinus > Pinus taeda. The sequence continues at coordinate 9,487 of APFE031370617.1, forward strand.
CCTGAGGTAGACGATCAATCTCTGATGAATTTGTAACTACTGAATGAAAATCACCTACAGAATTGTTGTTATGCCTTCTAGAAGAAGACACAATACTCGTAGGTAAGATCCCACGAAGTCTCCTAGAGTAGTCCTAGACTGATGAAATTGTCAATTAGCCACTTTTAATTATTAGGATAAATTGTAAAGTAAAAAATTTCTAAACTTATGGAAATATAGGAGGAAAGTGCACTCACTGAAATGCCCCTAAAGATACAATAAATAAATCAACTTTCAGGTTTTTCTACTCTAGCTGATTAGGACAGGACACCAGGAAATTCTGAAGATATTTTTAGATAATGATGGCCTAAGCCTACTAGTGAAGGTAAAAAAAATAGTTACACTAACCTCCAATCAAAATAGTTAGTTGGTACAAGTACCTAAGTTTTGCAAAGGAACCCTCAAGAAGTACTAATCAAAGTGATACATCCTCTGCCTTAGGTAACATGGGTATTCCCCCCCGTGGTCACCTATGTGGTCCCTAGGAAAGACAACTAAGGTCATGAGTTTGTATCAGTAGGCAGGCAAAATAGTCTTTGGTCAGGATCCAACAAGCTAGAGAGGGCATATCTCTATTCGCGGCTTCACTTGCTCTCATGCTTAACTCCTGGAAGAGGAGATTTTCCAGTAAAATTAAAGACACTGGATTTCATTGTGCTAATCAAATTCTATGCTTAAATTCAAAGTGGCCTTGGAGATTTAACTCTCCACACACCTATTGAAGGCCCTAAGGTACCTAGACTAGTTGATGTTAAAATGGTGAATCAAAAAATTGAAGTTCATTTTAATTTTAGCACTCGATTTTAATGGGTTTTATTTAAGTCAACTGTAAAATCGAAGTGAAACTTTATGATGTTATGGATGCGAAAGAAATCAATAGAAAACCTGGCTACATACACATGCAACATTTTTTCTTCAATTAAAGAGATTTTTACAAGGTTCCACTAACAAACTATGAGAGAAAAAATTTATTTTTTCTTTCTCATAACACATGCTCACACACTAAAAATCTACTAAAAGACTAAAAATTCTTACAGTGAAACTACCTTAATGCAAACTATAATTTTAATGCAAGACTCTAAGGACTAGTCTTAAAGCAAGATGATGTGTTTCTGAAAACAATCAAGAGGCCAAAACTTGACAAAAGGAAAAATGAATTCAATCACAAAATTTTTCCGAAAATCAACAAGATTCAACCTAATGAAAAGAATCCAAACATGCTCTAAATGATAAGAAGACAAAAAACAAAACCAAAAAGAAAAATAAATGCAACAACACATGTTTCTATCTTTTTTCTATTTAGGGGCACAAAGGGTTCTTGAGAAAACAAAAACTACTAAAGGCTTAAAGATCAAATTCAAGCATAAAAAACCTCAAATTTCACAAGCCACATGAATCATAAGCATGATAATACTTAAAATAAAAAGAGGCTACATACTAAAAAAAATGATGTGAACAGTGGCATAAAAACTCCAAGAAACAAGAAATATTTCAAGAACACCAAGAAAATTTTTCAAAATTGCAAGAAGGACTTTCTCAAAAACCAAGAAAAGACCAAAAATGTAAAATTTTGAGAAAGCAAGGCAGAGAAATAAAAAGGCTAGGTTATAACTGAATTGAAACAAATTCTCTATTCTAAAAGCTCAGAAAAGTGAAGAATCTCACTAGAAAGCCCTGAACCAAAACACATAAACCAACACATCACCAAAAACCAAACCCTAGATTCATTACATTTTCGCACAAAGAGAGAGAGGGAACTAAAAATCTACAAGAAGCATGCCTCTCGTAGACAATCAATTACTAAAAAAATGCAAGAAAAATCAGGAAAAACCTTTTACTAGACTCGACACTTGAAAATTTCATTCAAAACCAAGCATACACAGATATGAAGTGACAAACTCGTGTCTATACATGACTATTATCGAGGAAACACATGTATATGTGTGTTTATTTGGACAAAAGCATGTGTATATGTTACTAGATAAACTAAAACCCATGTATAGAAAAGTTGGCAAAGAAAAATAAAAATTTAGGTCTGGTCTAGAAGATCGGAATTTTTTCCTAGGTTACAAACAACTCAAAGATATTGGAAAAATAAGAAACAAAAAGAGAAGGCCCAAATCAAGAGAGAAACAACCCAAACTATGAAATACTAGATATAATCCCCAGTGGAGTCACCAATTATTTTATAGGAATAACACATCGTAGGGAATGGTTTGAGCACCCTAAGAGAGTGAAGGGCATACAAGAATAAGAACCAAGAAAACAAGAAGTCCTAATGTTTAAACTACTAAAGTAGGAAGATGATGTAGTACTCGAAGGTCCTATGTTTCAGGTCATTCCCATAGCTTCTAAACCCTTTGCTTCCTCTGATGCTTCAAAACCTACAACTCATTCAAGAAAGGCAAATATACTAGCAGTATTTCGAAGCATGTTAGATCATATAAAAATATAAATATAAAACATGAAATCATACACCATTAAATTATAACATGAATTAAAGAATTAAGATCATAACATTAGGAACAAGGCATATCTTCTTTATCGATGACTTCAAAAGAATGTGAAAGAATACAACTTGATTCCTCCACAGTTCTAAGCGAAACCTTCCTTTTGATCTGTCCAACCCAGACCTCAACAATCCTCTTTCAAATGCACACACACGGAATCCATATAAAGGAGATGGGCATCTCTATGAGGAAACAAAGGTTTCCTATAGCTAGGAGTGTAGGATGCACACTAATAAATCAAGCTTGATCAAGGACCAATTGGATATAATGTAAATATCCTATCTTTTTGTCCCTTTAGGCCTTCATCATGAGGTGTATTTATATCACCTCAAAATGGTTTCTTCAGTTGGGATACAGTTATGCCACGGGCTCCTATAGGTAGGTTTCTGGGGTAACCTATAAACACCACCAAAAAATTAGGGATTTTATATTTTTTGATAATTTAAATGATATATGTGGGTTGGGTATGGCTAAACCCATGTATGCATTCATGTTTTGAAGGAAAGAGTCGTGTATGGAATTTAAAATAATGTTTTTTTAATAATTGTACCAAGTCTAAAGGGAAAGGACTTCCCTAGGCCATAACTTAGAGAATCAAATATATAAAGGTTATAAATTATTCTATGACAACAACACTTAAGGAAGTAGGAATTTCAACGAGGGTTAGCCTATTGTAAGTTCAATACACAATTATCTTGTTAGGGAATTCTTACCCTAGCAAAAATCTTTCAAAAGTCTAAATATCAGTTGATGAGCATTAGTGTTACAAAAAGAATTTGTAACTCCCAAAGCTACCAACCTTACTTTATCAACCTGGGGTTTTGTACAAACTTAGAGGTGACAATGCTATATACACATTAGATTCATCATCCTACTCATGCCAGCCTCAACTGGGTCGCTCAATCATAATGGTTCCAAACCATTCAACTACTGAATTGAAAGGAGTCTAATTATTGAAATCATAACGTAAAGGCTAGCCCTAGTGTAGAGAATTTAAATGCTTTTTAATTCACAAAATGAAAGTTTCCAACTTGTAAAGGCTATGAAATGACACAAATATTATGCTAATTTGCAAAAAGGAAACTATGCTAGCTTGCACTCAATCATCTAGCTATCAGGGTTGGTTGAAAACATAATATTATTATACCATTCCATAATTCAAAAATTCATCCATTAACTATCAAATTGGCACTTGCAGTGTAAATAAATTTCTAATTGCTAAATTCATAAATGAAAGAACTAATTCTATGTTATCATGTAGGAAGTAGAATGAGTGAAGTGATCAGTCTAGGTGTCTCTTCTGGTCATGGAGTCCAAGATGAGGGGTTAACATACTCCTTAGATAATATAGAATATCATTGAAGATCAAAACATGGTCAAAACAACTTGCTAGAGGTGAGCTACAAGATGTCACTACATGATTCATGTGTTGCTACATGATTTCTTGAAATGCTAGAGGAAGATGGATGAGAGGGCTTGGAGGGCAAGAATGGTGAGATGAAGTGTTGGAAGGGTGTATGAAAGTTATGTAAAGTGTGGGGAAGGTGATCATCTCCCTTAGCCAAGCCTAGTACTTCATGAAGGTAGAAATTGGGTTAAGACGGATTGCTCACGGTGACAAAAAAATAGAGATCTAGAACATGTGTTGGAATCCATCAAAAGAAGGTGGAGAAGACGTAAATATAGTTGGTGAAAGGATTCATTTCCTGCAAACCAACAACCCAGCAATAACACCTACACATGTTCCTCTTTTCATTTATAAATTATTACAAGTCAATGTGGAAAAGATGAACTGAATTTTCAAAATATTATCTATCTAATGCTAAACCATGATCTATGTAATCATGACAAGAAAAATAAAAAATGTAGATATATCCAAGAAATCATAAAAAAACTACCTAACTAATGCTAAAACTTGATCTATGGAATGAACATGAAATCAAACTCTATTTTTGGGCTATGATAGTGGGGTCCTCTAATCATGATCCCATGAGGGAGATGAGATAACGGTCATTGTCATAGGATTTTTGATGGATTTTACTTTACTAAATTACATCAACTAGTCTATCCTCTAAAATAATGGGAACATAAATAAGCAACAACTTAATAAATCTTCTAAGATGAAATAAACATTAATACAATTAAGAAATTAATCAACATTCTAGATTAATAATATATACACCAGAGAGGAATTTATCCTTATAAGATTGGGCCCTAATCCACGAGGTTCAGCCCTTTGAGTCAACTTAGTGCCATATAGAAACAAAACTTTTCATTATCATTCAAAAAGTTTCAAATACATCACAAAAATAACAGTAAAATGTGATTCATCTCAATTTCCTCTTGGCTAGAATAAAACTTTGAATCCTAATGAGTCCCTTAGGTTGTTTATTTATAAAAAATGAAGCCACTAGCATACCCCTCCAAAATAGGGATATGTGACTCCCTAAATCAAGAATAGTTGAATCTAACTCCTCTTTGATTTGTGCTCGCTCATCTCCCAATGAACTCGGCCTGCTTGACTACTAATGACACCGAGTTGATGAGATAGAATGATGGATCTTCAACTAATTGCAAGAGATAAGGACATGGACCACCTCCTAGAATCTGTGTTTCTTTTCTACTCTAAGTTCCCACACTCAAATCAACTCAAAATTTTTCAAATTCCTAAATTTAATATAAATTAGGCCACATGACATAGTAACAAATCTTTACTCCTCACACTAAGCATAATATAACAAAATTTGTAGATAAATTTGAGAAAAAGGATAATTTAATAAACTATAGGATGGCATTGTGACCCATATAATATACCTATTGATGAGCCCCATCATCAGCCCCCTACTAAACCTATTTCTCACCCTTTGAGAAACCTAGTCATCTATGTCCATGTCCTTCATGGCCGTGGTAGCCTCTCTGACATCTCAAGCTTTTTTATATGGCGTTTCTTCTTGAGGATAGAAGCCTACATTTCTCTCTATGTATTCTCATTGCTTCCTTTCCTCTTCTTCCTTCTTTTAGTCCTATAAACCCAACAACAAAGGTGGATTGAGATTAAGTCCAATCCAACTTATCTTCAACCTTTCCATGGATTTTTTGTATATATGTTTTCTATCCAATGCATTCCTCAATCTCTCGAGATAGTGATATTCCATTATATGGATACTATGTGGTAGGGCATTCGATATTCTCTAACATGATTGTTGGCTCTTATCCCAAACAACCAAAGAGTGTCCTCAAAGTGCGAGATGGCTTGGTATTCAGTATTAAGGTTCCTAGGTGAAAGTTTAGGATCATTGGAAATGATGTTGTGATTAACGATTACAACCACGGAACTTATATGCTCTACCCTAGTGTAGAGTGGTTCTCTTTACTATGTTACCAATAATATCTTCCCCTCCTCAGTCCTAGCCTCTTCATGTCTCACCTAAGATGCAAGGGTCATCATCTACAATTCTCCCAAATTTTCATTGGGATCCCAAAAATTCATGTCAGTTAAGGTGAGGTTGTGTAGGTAGGATTCAGCTAATTTGGATTTTTCCTCAATGCTAATCTTGTCACACAACTCAATGAACTACCTGTAGTCCTCGAATGGCATGGACACATGTTGTGCTAATGTATTAATATAAAACCAAATCCATTAGTCTCTGAGGAAAAATGCATACGATTCCAATGGAAGTCTGCATTGCAATGCCTCGATTGAGAGGCTTTCCATTGTGGCCAATTGGGTCTCCTTCTCTTGCAATTTATTCCTCAACTATGTGTTCTCTACCTAGATTTATGTTCTCATTGTATACTCTATATCCCTTAACTCACTCAAATCCTTGTCCATTTTAAGGATCTTTTCTTCCATTAGGCCCACATCTTCCACTTTCTTAGATTTGGAAATACACATCCATCTATGTCTTGTTCCTGTTTTTGCTTCAAGTTCAAATAAGAGACAAACTGAAAATTTCTGTGGAATCACTCTACCTCGTTCAATGAACTTTTAATAGGAGCTCAATTAGGTTGTTGACTAGGCTCCTTAATGTTTATAAAATCTCTCTGAAATGTTCTTGGAGAATGTGTCCCCCTCCTATAACTATTGTGTTTCCTAAATTCCTTCTTTCTTCCCCCTCTACTCTTCATGTAGCATTTCCCGCTCTTCCTATAGAACTGTTTGTGTTTCCTGTAGCAGGCATTTTCCTTTTTGTTAGAGTGTGATAGGTCCCTTGGACTACATAGAGAAGGTTGAATTGGTAACAATATTTCTTACATAGGTTATGGGAGTCTTTGAGATGGTTCCAAGAGATGTGACTTTCTCAACCTTCCTTTCAATTGGTTCTAGCTCCTCTCTTTTACTTGGTGATTCTTCAATTACAATGGGGGTCCTTGTGGCAGTTTGAGGTTTACCTTGTTTAATCCTAGTGATTTTCCTTATTTTTCATTAGAGGGGATTTTCCCTCTACCTTTTCTTCTTAGTTTTGATTATTGTTCTCATGGTAGCTAGAAAAATAAGTCCCTGTTCTTTATGGTGTTCATGAGAAAAAAATAATCTACTTCCTATTCTCTATGTGCAGTGGTTCTTCCTAATACACCTCTGCTTATTCGTTTTGTTCTTCCTCCACCTCTTACTATTTTTTGTGGTTCTTCCGATGTTTTATCTGCCTCTGCCTCTTCTTCCTCTTATCCTTCTCCCTCTTCCTCTTCTTCTTCTACGCCTTCCTCTTCTTTTGCCTCTTCCTCTCCTTCCTCTTATGTCTTTGCTTCATCTCCTTTAGCATGAGAAGATGGGTTATCGATAAGTGCAAGGAATTGAGTGTTAATGAAGGCTTCGTTGTCCATATCTCTTAATATGGACCATAGGACAAGAACTTGTAATTAATTTAAACCATATTCCAATATAAATTTGATATGGCCATGGTGTCCTCAGTGTTGTTTCTTTCTATCTTTCACCTTCTAGCTCATGTCCACGATTAACTCGGAAATAAGGCACACAAAATCTTGGGGCTATGGGAAATATTTCTCGAAATCTCAGTTCATGGAGTAGTCTAAACTAGTAACCATAGACTACACTCATTTTTCCTTCACTAGAGATGAACTTCAAGACATGCTAGGCCACCTCATCCTAGGGATAGGGGAGGCTCTCGCTTCTGATTCAAATTTTATATCCATTTGGTTTCTCATCATGAGTGAAGAAATTATTCTTAGCAAAGGCACTACTCGACTTGTCTTTGTTTCTCCACTAGACCCCTAGGGGAAACGTTTTCACCCTACTAATCATCTAGGGATTGATGGTAGTGGATAATTACCTCACCACAATGGTAGCACTGGATCTTCCCTGAGGGCTTAGGGGCATGGAAAACTCATAAGTGATATCATCATCTTATCCTTTTACCAACTCAAAGAAACCTAACCACTCATGCCTCTAGAAAATTTCCACTACAGGGAAATGAAGGTGAATACTCTTATTATATGTAGGCTCTCTACTATTGAAACTCCCTCCCATATTCTTCTCTATTTTCAAATAAGTGTTGCAAGGTTTCTTCTTGTGATAGATCCAATATGAATTCAAAGGGAACAAAGGGGTGGAACCTATAGTTGATGATAACTATGTATACCCCTTGTATTTTATAGGAAAAAAACTATTTTAATCTACAATATGAATATAATTGCTAATAGAGTTAAGGTTGCACCAACATGTAAATAACGGAGAGAAGAATGTGATGGGCCACTTAATTTTAACCACAAGGCCTGGTATAATGATAATTGAAGACCAAATCGACCCTAGGAACCATTCTTGCACCCTTACAGGCTTCCTCTAGCAATGATTGTACTTCTTGTAGCTTCTTGTGGCTTCCTACACTTCCCATAATTGCTTCTTGTAGCTAACTCCTATAGGGATGAAAAATTATGGTTTGAATCTATCAATATATTTTAAATATCATTCCTACTTAAATGATTGCAAAATGAGTGAAGATGCAAGAAATTTTGAGATGTGGTATGCTATATGATATTTATGGTTAGGGTTCAGAGTGTTATGATGACTTGTAGTTGTACAAGTTTCCCTCATTTGGACTACTAGCCCACTTGGTGTGATTATTCCCTCATCTATCATAATTAGCCCCCACTCCCTCTTAATTGATTTTGATTGGTGTCACACTCCTACATTGCATGATGACTGATAGATCACTTTTCATTCACTAGGTGAGGGTAGCCAAGTTAAGTGGCCATCTCCAACTTATAAAAAATACCTTACCTCAATACTCATACATTTTTCATTAGTTTTCACCTAGGGAGGAGCTTAGAGATTAGCATACCTATGCCTACTTCTCAATCAATTCATGCTAGAGTGTTGGACCTTTGTCTTGTGGCTCAGGGCATTGTCTTCTTGTCTTCTTGCTCTTGTTTATACTTTATTTTCTCTATGTATTTGACTATTGGTGATGCTCATGTGTGCAGATGCTTTGTTGACATCCCAGGTGTTGCTGCTGCTACTATAGAGTCCTTCTTGGAATGGAAGGGTGCTTAAGAATTATGGTATGATCCCCTCCACTTCATGGGAATAAAAGCTAGGTTTCAAGCTTATTGTAGTAGTGGCACAAGGTGTTACAAGAAATTCTATAGCAACCCTTTATTCCTTCTTTTTCAAGGATTTTCACTTGATGGGAGTGATGAGAAAGATTGTAGGGGGTTGAGGATGATTTTAGAGCCTTCGTTGAGTAGTGAGGGGCTATGGAAATGGAGGAAATGTCCTCTACGATTTTTTTTTGTTTGAATTTTTTTGAATTGCTTTTTAATGAAACAGAGTTTAGGGTATTTTTTTGGGGATAGTTATTTTTGTGAATCGAGGATGCATGGAGGATGGGTGAGTGGTTGCATCAAGGTGAGGACTCTAATTAGCCTTGGATAGCTCATGCATGATGATTTTACCCAATCATATTCTTTTCCTATAGAATTTCAAGACATCTTGTAGCAATCTAGAAAGGGCTTGAAAATGGGTTTCTGAGCCCCGAGGATGGGTGAGAGTGGTGAGGACATGGTTTGCATGGGTGGTATGGAGTGGATGGAGAACAAATTGAATGGAACTTGAGCATGTTCTCCTTGGAGCTCTACAATTTTCCACTATCCTCAAAACCTAGAAAATGACAAAAATTATTAATGGACATGTTGTAGATCATTGTCATGGCATTCTTATTTGTTTTTTTTTTAATTTTTCTTTTTAGGGACACACAGGCTTCCTGAAGAGAGGTTTTCAACCTTCCTGTTCACCTTGGGCACCTCAAGGGAGGTTTTCACCCAAGGATCTTTTATTTTTTTATGTTTTATTTGTTCACTCATGGACTACGTCAAGGAGGTTTTCAACCCAAGAGTTGGCCTTAGATTCCTCATGGAGGTTTTCATTTAGGCCTCTTATTGTTTTTTTCCCTATTTTTTTTTTAATCAAAAAACAATAACTATGAATGTTGGGACTTATACGCTAGGACACTTCCAATCATATTCACCTCTTTGTTAATTGTGGTGATGAACTCTTCCCTCAATAAAGGATTTCTGTAAACTTTCAATCTGTAGCCTTTGACAAGCAAGGGAATACCTTCCTCATCAATGGTCTTGATTTGAAAAGATCCATTTTCATAGAATTTCTCTATCAGGTATGGGCCAAACCACCTTACCATCAATTTTCATTTGAATTCCTTGTACCTAGAGTCATATAGCAAAGCCCAATCCCCTTGTTGAAAAACCTTGTCCCTGATGTTCCTATCATGCTATACCTTCCTCTACAATTGGATAACTTCAATGTATAGGAGGGCCTACATTATGAATTCATCCAATCCATTTAATTGCAGTAGCATGTCCTATTGTGTCTTTGTAACATCTAAATTGAATTGTTCTTCCATTCTCAAAATATTGTAAACAAAATCAATGAAGAGTAGAGCCTCCTTTGTATAGACCAAGTCATAAGGGGTCAAACCAATAGTTGTCTTCCATGTTGTATAATAGACCCAAGTGGCCTCCCCTAATGTGCCTATCGAATCCTTTATGTTGTTGCTCACAACCTTCATAAGAATGCCTTCTAATGCCTTATTGATGACCTCTACCTGTCCATTGGCCTGATCATGATAGGAAATAGATTGTTTGTGCTTGATATGATGTTGCCTGAATAAATTCTCGATCAGATGTGATTGAATTGAACTCGCTAATCAACGACTAGCTCTTTAGGGTACTAAAATTTGTAGAGAACATTGTCCCTTAAGAGCTCAACCACTTTCTTCTCTATTTCTACCTTGATAGCCTTTGTCTCAACCTATCTTGTCAAATAATCAGTGCATACAAATATGTACTTTTTCTGCCTTGAAGGTGAAGTAATTGGCCCAATGAAATCCATGGCCCACTTATCAAATGCATGTAAAGGCATCTGAGGTTGTAAGGGAATTTGATCCTTGGTAGTAGGTTCCCCATCCTCTCGCCTGATCACATCAACTAGTGTATCTTCTTGCATCTTGGTGAAGAGTGGGCCAGTAGTAGCCATATTGTAGAACCTTGAAAGTTGTCCTATTGTCAGCAAAGTGACTTCCATGGGGCCCATCATGACAGGCTGAGACGATGTTAAAGACTTCCTATTCCCTGAGACATGTCCTAAATATTTGATGTGGTCCCATCTTAAAGAGAATTCCCCCAATCCAAGTGAAAGGGGAACTCTTCCTTACAATTCTTCTCTTCTCCTTGGATGACAGATTTGGAGGGAGATCTACAACAACTAGGTAGTTGGCTATGTCTGAAAACCATGGAGAGAGAATTGGAATAGAAAAAAATTTCACATTTCAAAGATAATCATCAATCATATTTTCCTCACTTAGAGGTAAAGAATCTCTAGACAAAAAATCTACAACTACATTTTCTTTACCTGGCCTAACAATGAAATTTAAATAAAATTTCTCTAATAGAAGTAACCATCTAATAATTATAGCATTTACTTCGGGATTTTTCATTAATTATATGATAGTTTCATGGTTAGTATGCATAAATTTTGATAACCAATGATGTAGTTTATGAAATTATTCAAGGAGTGCACAATAGATAGGAGTTCCTTCTTAGTTACAGTGTAATTCAAGTCAGTGTTAGACATAATTTTACTAATAAGTAAAGGGCATGAGGAAAAGTTTTATCTATCTAGCCTAGAACTGCTCCTATAGCTTTGTCAGATGAATGAACATGGATGTCAAAAGGAAGAGCCCAATTTGGGGCTCTAAGTATGGGTGTAGTAGTGAATTTGGTTTTCAATATCTCTACGGCATATTGGCCACTAATTGGCCAGCAAAATTTAGAGTCCTTGGCCAGCAATCCAAAAAATGGTGAGGATACTTTGTTGATGTCTTTTGATAAACATGCTATAATATCCAGCTAAGCTCAATAAGCTCCTAACATCTCTTTTCCTTTGTTATAGATATATTTTGGCATTGCAACCCCAACCTCATATGTCCATAAACCAAGGGCTTCTAAGCCCCTAAAAGTGTTGTTTCATACCCTAAAGGAAGAAGCTGAACTGATTACATCATCTCCAAGAACTTCTCCCTAAAAACTACTCAGAACTGGTCAAAACTGGACCATACTGACTGCTCAGTGATAAGGGCTCAATGCATCTCACCTACTACATGCAGAAAGTGTGATGCATACTAAAAGGCCCTTGTGTAGGGTGCGATGAGCAAGAGCAAACAAATGGCAGAGGCAGCTGGCTAGGTGGAAACCCAGAGAATCTTCTAGAAATTTCCCATTCGACACTTGCCTCTCTGAATTCACCTAGGGATGAGTAGGAGATCATGAAATCTCCAAGTGGAACCAAGAACTATCAAATCAATGACATGAATCAAAATCCTAGAAGCTAACTCACCCACCTACAAATATCTATATATGGATCCCTCATCCTAGAGATCCAGAGGCTGGAATTTTGTATTTTGTAAGGAAGTGATGTTGGTTTCTCTGTGAAACATCATAGTGTTGGGTGATCTAGCCTTTCATGAGGTGAAGAGGGCTTTCATGCTGGGAGGATGGCTATGGGTCAGACCACTGGGTTGTAATCCTCTCTTCTACTACTTCTATCAATAAATCTATTTGAGTTTTCCTCCATATTCTTGTATATTTCTGAATCTTAAATTGATATACGCATTTGTATGGTTAATACACATCTAATCCTATATTGTATATGGTTATAGATCTCTATGTTTGGATGGTATCATGCTGCTTTGACTCTATAAGTATTCTCTGAAGTGGGACAAGTGAGGAAAGAGTTCGCAAAGCCCTATCAAAAGGGAGAGGAAACAAGCAAGGACCCAAGTGAAAGACAGAGGTTGGTACTCTTTGCTGCTTCTCTCTCATCTATCTCTCATAAAGGAAAACACAAGTGACTTTAGTTTGTTTATTTCTAAGATAGCTACCTGTCTTAATGGGACTAGCAGCTCTGAATGGACACTAGCTTTCCTAATAACAAAATGGTGACTCCACTGGGAAGCAAATAGTTTGTTTTCTTGTTCCTATTTGTTTGCTTTACAAACTATAGAAAGACCCTGAAGTTAAGCCAACTAGCCTCCGAACTACTTTTTCTATGCAACTACAAAGTAGATCAACATTGCTTCAGTCAATCTCCAAGTTAGTTTATGAACTAAATATATAACTTGAAAACATCCTAACTACCCTGGTGGTAGCTCAAGTAACCTCATTAGATCAGCCCCTATGCTTTATGTTTACTGCCTATCATTAGCTTAGCCTAAATCCATGAACTAAGCTACAAACTATGAGCAAAAACCAAGCTCAGTCTCGTCCCTGGACCATTGCACCTTCTCTCATTGGCAGTCTGGATGCACCACACCTCCTGTGTGCTGCAGGTGAGATGCATCCTTGTTTCCCTGTGTTACAACTGTGATGATTAGATGAGACTGTTTCTGCCTCAAGATTTTGGTTTTTTCTTGATTGTCTTCAACTTTATTCAGTAGTTTTGGTGTCTATGATTAGTATATCACTGTTGAAACTCCCTTCCTTTGCATTATTCAACCTCCACTTTTTAAAGAATTGTGTTCGTCATTTACAGTTCTCCTTTGCAAGCAGTAGCTTAATCAAACTATCGTCTTTTGATTTGAAAGTGTCGCAAGTGTCGTTTTCAGTCATAGAAAAGAGTATTCCTCTTTTTGATAGGTTCTTACATTTTTGCCATTGTATTTGATTTTAATTAGTAGTATTTCAAGTGTCGAAAGTAATTTTAAATTCGAAATCGCAAAGTGTCATCTTAGTCTTCCTTTCGTTTTTTGAAAAGAAAATTGTTAGTACTGTCGCTTTGAAAGAAAAATAGTTCATATATGTACTTAGCATTATTTTTGTCATTCACACATTAAGAAAGTGGAAACAAATAAATGCATGTGCATTTGCATTTGCATTTAGACTACATTTGGAAATTGATTTAGCACAGTGCATCTTAGTGTGTGCTCTCTGCTCTATCTTGAAAGGATTTTACTTCTCTTTCCATAGTAGCTAGGATTTTCATTGCAAAAAGAAAGTAAACGACTATTTAACATCTTAGATTGGATATTTAGGAATTGTATATCTACATCATGCAGTGAACCTTAAAGGAAAACTTCTTAAGAAGGATCAACTATAAAATAAATTTCAATTAACATAAAAACGCTTTGGAACCTAACGTACAACATCTAGAAGTTTAGGCTAGAGCCGTATTCTGGTGTTGTAAAGCCTGGTAACTATCGTTCTCATCGTAGCTTGGGTGATTCCTCCTCTTTAATACGACAAGTTCCAGTACGGACTTGTGCTCCTAGGTACCGTTGAGTATATATGGGAAGACCACAATAGGCTATATCCTTTATCCTTAGGAAGCTATGTCTGCTACCCTATCAATCGCAATGCACTAAACATAGCATTCGGGAAGATTAACTGTCATGCCTTAAAAATTATTCTACAGTTTTTTGTTTGGTTTGGTAATCCCTCTATCTAGATTTTCAGAGTAGTCACTTTCATTCCTTTTTAGATTCCTTAAAAGAAAAGGTCCATCTGAGAGCTTGTCACTTCAGGCTTATTAAAAATCGAAGGCGACTAGAGTCATCTTTAGCTTTTTCTCGACTCTTAAAAATTGAAAAAGAAAGTTGTGTCAAAGCATCATAAAATTTATTTTAATTGGAATAAAATCATTGTTCCCTCATTGGTCTTAGGCTGAGAAAATGCAGTCCACCAATCAAGGATTTCCCCTTGGGGGGAATCCTAGTCCCTTCTCCTCTTCGGGAGACATTGGTGCACCTCATATGGCCACATTGTCCCTTCCAAGATTCACAATTGGCCTACCAGTATGGCTTTTCTCAACCTCTGTCATTCAAAACACTGTGATTCCTGAGCAATCAAATCAACAACCAGATGATACCCTTTAGGGTTTGAAACGTCGACAGAACGAACAAGATAGTATGGGTAATCTAGATCATGCTACTCTAAGATACTAGAGTTACCCCCCAACCTTCTACTTCGCTTGTTTCTCCCTCCTTCTTCCTCTTCCCTTGGTGAATCTAGTAAAACCGAAAAGAAAGTAATTGAGAAGAAGAAGAAAGGGAAGGAGAAGAAGAAGAAGAAGCCAACAGCAAAAGAGGGCAACCATGAATCATCTGGCGAAAATCCACACGCTGCACCATCCAAACCTAAATCTCCATGTGTCATTTGTAAAGGAGACCAGTATCATCGATATTTTCCTTACATCTCTTAGATCTTAAGGGACTAGTCTCCCCGCTTCCATGATCCAGTGTCATCAAACTCTAACGATCATGTTGAAAGTACACTGTCAACTAGTGAAAATGAAGTCAATGGAAAAAAAGGAAGATCTAAATTTCCTTGTATACTATGTGAAGGCGATCATGCCATCCACCATTGTCCCTTCATGAAAAAGCTAAAAGAGTCTTAGATAACCATCCTGCTTCACCGCTACAGCTTCCTCCTAGATACAAGAAACTCTTGCAAGTCCATCACTAGTTGAAAATCAAACTGACACACCTTTTTGGTCGGTTGAATTGTCTATCATTGAAGATAAATGCTCGAAGTCCACATAGGACCAAATTCAATAGGTTAAGACGGCATTCAGCCCTTCAGAAGGTCTACCTTTAGATGATATAGTCACGAAAGAGAATTTCAATGACACCATTAAAATTGCTTTTGTTAACATAGAATCCGATGAACATGGGGGAAATCTACCCGTTCCTTTACCGCAAGAAGGAAGTGCGTCAGAGATTTATCCAACCGTTTATTCGGTCCCTCCTCCAAGCAATCTAGTCATTTCCTTCGATTGGAATCCACTCGGCAGACCCCATCTACCATCTAATGTACCATTTCAAATCATAGTACAAGCTTACGAAATGATCATGGTTGGTACTATCATAGATGAAGGGTATTCTGTGAGTATCCTTTCATCAACTCCTTGGAAATCACTTGGTTCGCCATTGCTTCTACCTGAGATTCGAAATCTGACAGGCTTCAACAAAGGAACCAGTCGACCGTTAGGGATCCTTCCAAATTTGCCTATAATTTTGAGAAGGAAAACCATTTATCTAAATGTGATGGTAGTCGAAGGGCCATTAGATTACAATCTATTCCTTGGTCATGACTACATTTATAGCATAGGAGCTATTGTTTCCTCACTCTTTCGAGTGATGTGTTTCCTGCATGAAGGCAAAGTGGTCTAGCTCATAAACCAGCTTTCATTCCCTAGTTCAAACATAGCTACTAGTCAAGTGCCATCCCTAACTGGTCTTTTCACACAAGGAATGTATCATCAATCTCCAGTCAATCCACCTGATGAGCATGAGTGATTCGGTGAATGTGACTAAACCTAGGGGGCATGCACCCTGGTCTGCTTTCGCAAGAAAACTTTAGGTATATGGTAGGTTTCTGTGGAGGATATATGACTATTTTGACACACCCGTCCATCTAGGAAAATGGGATTAGACTGGAATAATATTCCCTCATCAAATTTATGTGAATGGATGTGTCCCACCATTCACCTTTGTCTATTTTGATGTATAGAGCCAAGGAAGTGTTTTGTCTGTAAATGTGGATGGAGCAATCTTGCAAATGCGAGAACTTTCATATGGTAACTTGGAAACTCTACTTTTCTTTATACCTGGGGCCATGCAAACCTTTTGCATGCAAGTGAAAAGCGACCATTTATTTTCTTAGTTTGTAGGCTCTTAACCCTTTAAACTCGTAGGTTGGTCGTTCTTAGCTTGCATAACAAAAGGCTACAGAGCAAAATTTTGAATGAGGCAAGCTCCCTAAAAAATGAACCTATCAATGAGACATCCTTATTATATGACTGGCATGAG
The DNA here is from genome assembly GCA_000404065.3 of Pinus taeda. Lineage (NCBI taxonomy): Eukaryota > Viridiplantae > Streptophyta > Pinopsida > Pinales > Pinaceae > Pinus > Pinus taeda. The sequence continues at coordinate 26,372 of APFE031370617.1, forward strand.
CAGGTTTATGTGAAGTTCAAGCTCATTAAAAAATAAACCTAGCAATGAGCATATGTTCCCCCAGAGTTTAAGCTCATTAAAAAATGAACCCATCCTTCAGTAAATAACCAGTGATCGCATAATCATCAGCTTTTGAGCCTTAGTCATGTTCTTACCATCACCTCCACTCTTTTTTAAGCTAATCATATGCTTCCATTTGATTGTTTACCCGTTTTGAGGAAAAACTACAATGAGCGATTCTATTATCCATCTCCTTTACACGACAGTGATTGAAAAGTTCCAAACCTTACCTGGAACCAGCTGCTATTCGGAAGCATCACTCATTCCTCAAAAAATAAGTCTCCTTTAAGCTCTTTTCATCTAACTTGTAAAATATGAAAAGATTGTCGAGCAATTGCCCTCTCCAGCTCATTAAAGCGATTGGAAGTGCCATCCCTCCTTTAGATTTTAATATTTTTGGACTTGAGGGATCATTACACAAAAAGATCAAGCGCTTGTCTTGTTCAGCTCTTTAAAACTATTGAAAAGTCATCCCTTTTGTATTATTTTATACTTTTTTCTGACTTAAGGAATTATATTACGAAAAAGGATTACTAGAGCTTCCTTTCCATCTCTTTTTAGACTCTCTAAAATTGAAAAGGACTGAGTTATCTTTGTCATTAAACTCATTAAAACAATAGTGACAAACTTGTCGATGCAGACAAGAGCAAGCTTCATTGTCACTAGGCTCGTTACAACATAGCGATGGGTTTGCCCGAAGGGAAAACTATAGAAGAAGCATATGCTATCCTCCTCAAGCTTGAAAAAATTAAACAGGTATTGGTCAGAAATGACTAGGGAAAAATTGGGAAGAAAACTTGAAGAAACTTTATTGGCAGCAGCTCACTCTTGAACATCACACATTCACTCCATCACCATGATTGAGTTGGGTTGGGTTATTCCATTCACCAGTCATATCACCATGGGTCCTCTATACAATCCATTTTTGGGGTTAATGCTACCAATCCATTTCAGTGTTGCTGATATGTTCAAGAGAAGACGCTCAGACAATTCACCAACCCAACTTACATCTCATCTGATGCAATACCTTCACGCTTCATTCTTTCATGACTGCCACCCTGAACCTTGTATCATTAGATCGTTTTCACCTCTGCAAAATCATTTGCTTCGTTTTGTGTCATATATGTGGGATTCATGAAGGCCTTCCTACGATGGGTCACTTCTTGTCGACATCATCTCATTATCCAAGAAGTTGACTTAGGAACAACCATTTCAATACTTTGAAGCTTGCATGCCTCAACGGAAAGTTTCTCACTTCCGGTGATAGATTTACATCAATGGCCTTCGATCGGAAGATTTTGCGTGGTGTTCGACATCGACTCATATATTCTCATCACGTGAATTGTACTGTCATACCTTGAGGGTGATTATCATTATCGATGATTCCCCTTGCACTTGTTAACAACTTACATCATTGGCTGGTAATCAGGCAATGTCTTTCCATGTTCTACATTAGAGAATCCTTTCACATGGATTGACTTGTACTTTCGGCGAAGATTGAACAAGTTTGAAGACACCATATCTAGTTTCATCCATCTGGGCAGTGATATATTTAGGAAAATAAAGACATCAAATGTACATCATAGCTGTACAAATAATCATCCAAGTTAATGGATGACAACTCTACCAGAATCATCAGTCTATCACACAGACGGTTGTTTGTCCTATGTACATGAAAATGAATTTATAAAGATGAGCATGGGAATGCTCTCCTCATCTAGATCACGAAAATATTATGAAGATAATGTATTGTATTGTATCTTATTACAGGTCACCTTCCAGTTTGAAAAACCTTGGATCCTCATGATAAAGCATTTCACCCAACATTAGAATATTTATGACCTCATGCTTTAGGGGGCAACTATTATAAACATATTTGGGCACTGCAACCCCAATTTCATATTTCCATAAACTAAGGGCTTCTAAGCCCCTAAAAGTTTTGTTTCATACCCTAATGGAACAAGGTCAGCTGATTACATCATCTCCCAAAAGTCCTCCCTGAAAAACTGCTCAGAACTGGTCAAAACTAGACCATACAGACTGCTTAGTGCTAAGGGTGCAATGCATCTCACCTGCTACATGCAGAAAGTGTGATGCATACTAAAAATCCATTCTGTAGGGTCCGATGAGCAAGAGCAGACAAATGGCAAAGGTAGTTGGCTAGGTGGAAACCCAGAGAATCTTCTAGAAACTTCCCATTTGACACTTGCCTCTCTGCATTCGCCCAGGGATGAGTAAGAGATCATGAAATCTCCAGGTGGAACCAAGAACTATTAGAGAAATGACACTAATCAAAATCCCAGAAGTTGATTCACCCACCTGCAAATATCTATATATGGATCCCTCATCCTAGAGATCGAGAGGCTAGAATTTTGTATTTTGTAAGGAAGTGTTGTTGGTTTCTCTGTGAAACATCATAGTGTTGGGTGATCTAGCTTTTCATGAGGTGAAGAGGGATTTCATGTTGGGAGGATGGTGCTGGGTCATACCAATGGGTTGTAATCCTCTCTTCTACTACTTCTATCAATAAAGCTATTCGAGTTTTCCTCCATATTCTTAAATATTTTTGAATATTGTATTGATATATGCATTTTTATAGTTAATATACATCTGATCCTATATTTTTTATGGTTATAGATCTCTATGCTTTGATGTTATCATGTTTCTTTGACTCTATAGGTATTATCTAAAGCAGGAAAAGTGAGGAAAGAGTGGCAAAGCTCTGTCAAAGGGGAGAGGAAACAAACAAGGAGCCAAGCGAAAGACTGAGGTTGGTACTCTCTGCTTCTCTCTCATCTATCTCTCATAAAGGAAAACACAAGTGACTTTAGTTTGTTTGTTTAAGATAGCTACCTGTCTTAGTGGGACTGGTAGCTCTGAATGGACACTAGTTTTCCTAATGACAACCTTTGAGGAGTAGGGGTAATTTTTATCATGGCAATTTTGTTTGGGTCCACATGTATTCACTCTTGAGGTATTGAGTGGCCAAGGATAGTCCATACATTCATCAAGAATCACACATCCCAAGATTAAGTGAGATATTCATTTCAATGCACTTATTTAGTACTTTCCCCAAGTAAGAGAGAGCCTCCATGAAGTCACACCCACGGGGAGTGAAATCATCCATGTAGATCTCTACAGATTCATGGACTGATGCTCAAAACTTCCCTTTGAAAAGTGGTAGCGGAATTTCATAATCTAAAAGGAACGACTCTATAAGAAAGCATACCGCAAGCAAAAATTAATGTAGTCTTATCTTGGTCCTCTAGGTTGATCTGGATCTAATTGTAACCACTAAATCCATACAGGAAAGAGCAACACATATTCCTTGCAAGACCATCCAAGACTTCATCAATGAAAGGTAAAGGGAAATGGTATTTTTTGGTGGCTTTGTTCAGATCTCTGTAATCCACATAGATCCTCTAGTTTCCATTCTTCTTTGGGACCAAAACTAGAGGGGACACCTACTCATTATCTAAGACGAGGTAGATGAACACTACATATAATAAGTTTTGCAACTCTTCCTTCACTATATCTTTCAAGTTTGAGTTCATTCTCCTCTATATTTGGCACATAGGTTTTCATCCTTCATAGATGTAGATGTGATGAGTACACATAGAATGATGCACCCCATTTATTTATTTATAACTCCAGCAAAGGCATCTAAGTGCTCTCTCAACATGTCGCAAAACATCTCTTCTTGTTTGGATGAGAGAGAGCGGTTGATTTTCAGGGTTTTAGATGGACCAAATTCTACCATTTTGACATGTGTAGGACTTGGGCCCACTAGCCATAACTCAGTCCAAGGGTTACCCTTAGATTCCTTCACAAGGTCATCAAGATGCATCGCATTGGGGGACTAGTTCTAGAGTATTTGGTTAATGAGGTAATCTTCATCAAGTTCCCCCCTTCCTATAATAGCATCTAGGGTACATATTGGATGGATGTGGTATGATATACTATTTCTTCCTCCTCCTCTTCCAACCATAGGGGAACATCATGCTCGAGGGATGGTTGACCAAGAGGGTACAATACCAACTATTTGAAAAAATTCCCATTCTTAATGGTCATTTTCCCAACTCTAGCACATATCTAAGGATCATAATTGGCCATCCAAGGTATTCCAAGGATGAGGGGATAGCCATTGAATTTGGCCATGGGATGGAGATCAAGGAAGTTATCAAGATACTCCTAGGAATTAATAGAGACCATTACATCCTCAACAACCCCCTTAAGAGCCACTATGGACCTATTTGCAGGTTGAAACATTATTGTGGTATTTACGAAAGATCTTTTGAGGTTTTGTTTGAGCATGGTTTCCTTAGTCATCACATCAATGGTAGCCCCAAGATCAGCCATGGTGTGAGGGAAAATGATGTGATTAATGTTCACATCTACCATAGGACTTCTAAGGTCTAGATACTTTCAGAAAATCACTCTCCCCACCATTAGATCATGCAATTTCCCAATGACATTGATGGTAGGGGTGTCTTTCTTTCTCCTACTATAATGTTTGAATAATTTCTCTTTTATAAGATTATTGTAGATGGGAACATCCTTGATAGCTTAGAGGAGTGGGATTTTGACACAAATTTTTCAATTCTCCTAGAAGCTCAATCTCTCTTCGGGTGTGCTGGTTAGGATGGATTGGTATTTTAGGAAAAGGAGGTCTATTTTATTTATGGACACTCTCTTTGTTTTCCTATTAAAAATCCTCAAGTGGTGATCTGAGAGAACTCGTCTAGACCTGAGGTTGATTTCTTGAATATCCATAACATAGGTAGGGTAAGATGTCCCTCTAGTATAGACCTGTTGTGCTTGCCTGTTGTTCCAGTTTATATTTGCTTGAGAAGGCATCTGAAGTTACTTAGGTGGAGAAGAATGAACGGGTTTTGGTTGAGATGGAGGTGGAGGAAGTAAAGTAGGAGGTTGGTGGAATTGAGGCCTCCAACCTTGTGATGAAGTATTGCACTAAGGATGTGTAGAAGAATTTCAATGAAATGGTTAATTGGCAAGTTTGGGAGGATAATGAGGTGAATAAGACTACGGAGAAGGTATGGACCATGAAGGATGAGGAGGAGAATACTAAGGGGGAAGGGGTGAATTTCGGTTGGGATGGTAATAGGAATAGGATGCACCTTGCATTCCCTACTAGTATGGTCAAGTTCCTTCAGGCCTCCTTTGATTGATTTAACAAAGTTGTTCAACCCCACCTTCTTCCCCTTGGTATAAAAATTTCAATCTAGGAAAATAGGGACACTTATCTTTGGAATGGGTTTCCACACAGACTTAGCAGACCTCTATAATATTTAAAGGAAAGTCACTTCCAGGGTCCCTTCTAATGCATTTAGGGAAAAACATAACTAAGGCTCTCTCTGCTTCTTCATGTTTCCTATTGAACTACATGGTGTCCATTTGTAGAGAAAATGTGTGCAAAATTTCACTTTTAAAGTTCTCCAACATGTTTCCAATTTCATTCTTTATAGATTTTGTCAAGGAAGAGGATCTGGACAAATCTTGAATAAACCTATTGTTCTTCCTAGCATCCCTAGAATGGTTTTTGAATACTATATTGATGTTGTCATATGGTAACTAATAAATGTCTCCTCCAAAAAACATGTTTAGGGTTCCAGTATGTCCTCCCTGATTTCTCTAACAAGGACTAAATTGAGTGACTAAGGATCAGGGGTGCATCTGGCCCTTTTACAACTCAGATGGAACCTTTCCTCATAGTCTTCTAGGGTTTCATATGGTCCAATATTAATTCAAAATATTTAATCTTTGGTGTCTTTAGACCTACAATAGTACCTATACTTGTTGTTGAAACATTGTTTCATTTGAGCCCAGGTATTGATGTTATCGCTAGGTAGACCCATGAAGTAGCACAAGGCTACATCCTTAAGGGTGGATGGTGAAAACTTAAAATTCCAGTCATCATAAGTATAATAATATGTTCTACATACCACAACAAACTCAGACAAAAAAGTATCAGGGTCCTCTAAGGTTAAGCCATGGAAGTGAGGAAGGGCAAAAGGGATTATATTTTTCATCCTATGATCTCCATTAGTCTCTCTAATGGGAGAAGCACCCTCATTTATTTTTTCAACCATGGTGTGGGTATGTGGAATGGTTTCTTCTTCTTCTTCCCCAATAGTCTCTTCAAAGATCTCAGGTTGATCACCTAAGAGATCCTCTAACTCTCTTATAGTCAGAGAGGGTAGTTGACAGTCACGGAAAAAGAGTGAAGGTTGAATGTCTGATGGTGTGAGGGTATTTGGCAAGAATTTCCTTAAAGTGTCTCTACTCCTACGAGGCATGAAATATTTTTTTTTCCTTTTATGTGTTTTTTAAAAATCGACTACAAAACAAAAAGGAAAGAAAGAATAAAAATTGTCTACTGAATGAAACATAGAGAGAAAAGAAGAAATTACATCTACCTAGACACCTTCTTGGCAATGGCGCCAAAAAGTGATCTCATTATTGCAGCAACAATGTTGCAACTCCCAAAGCTACCAACATTACTTTATCAACCTGGGGTTTCGTACAAACTTAGAGGTGACAATGCTATATACACAATAAATGTATCATCCTACTCAAGACACCCTCAACAGGGTCGCTTGATCATTATGGTTCTAGACAATTTCTCTATTACTAATTGGATGATAACTACTTGAAAGTATAATGTAAAGGATATTCCTAGTGCAAAGAATGTAAATGTGTTTTAACTGAGGAAATGAAAGATGCCAACTTGTAAAGGCTATGAAATAAAAAAAATTGTATGCTAATTTGTATAAAGAAAACTATGTTAACTTCCACTCAATCATCTAGCTATCAAGGTTTCCTAAAAACATAATATTTTTCTACCATTTCATAATTAAAGAATACATGCATTGACTATTTAATTCACACTTGTAGAGTAAATAAAGTTCTAATTGCTAAATTTGGAAATGAAACAACTAATGCTATCTAATCTTACATGAAGGAAAAGGAGTGAAGGGACTGGTCTAGGTGGATTTTCTGGTCATGGAGTCCAAGTTGTGTGGTTACAATATGCCTAAGCTAAGATAGACTATCATTGTAGGTCAAAACAAGCTCAAAACATGCTGCTACAAGTGAGCTAATGGATGTCACTACAGGATTCTTGTATTGCTAGAAGATGTCGTGAAATGCTACAGGAAGTTGGTTGAGAGTGTTGGGAGGTTACGAATAATGAGGTGAAGTGTTGTAAGGGTGTATGAAAGTTGTGGAGATTGTCAGGAAGGTGATGATCATCCTTAGCCAAGCCCAGTACTTTAAGAAGGCCAGATTTGGGATAAGATGGCTTTCTCATGGTGACCAAAAAATACAGATCTAGAACATGGGTTGGCATGCATCAAAAGGTCTTGGAGAAGACCTAAATGGAGTTGGTGAAAGGAGTACTTTCATGTATATCAATAGCCCTACAATAACACTTGGACTTGTTTCTTTCTTCATTTACGAATTATTAGAAGTTAATGTGGAAAGCATGAACTGAATTTAGAACATCTTATCTATCTAATGCTAGAAATTGATCTACGCAATCATGAGAAGCAAAATAACGAATCTAAATCTTTCCAAGAAATCATAAAAAACTATCTAACTAATGCTAAATCTTGACTATGCGATGAACAGGAAATCAAACTTTATTTTTGGGCTCTTAGAGTGCAGTCCTCTAATCATGATCCCATGAGGGAGATGAGATAAGAGTCAGTGTCACCAGCTTTTCGATGGATTTTACTCTCTTCATTAGAGGAAATTGATTTCTAAAAGTTCCCATGAAATTTTCACCTAATCTTCATGTCAAATTATGTAAAGCAATCAAAATCCTTTAAATTTAAAAAGAGGTACATGTAAATATTTTGGAGGAAAATGAAGAAATTTTTTTATTTTTTATTTATTGTATTTTTGTGTAATCTCCTTACAAGTTTACTAAAATTTAATGTGTAGATAGGAATTGGATTTAGAATTAAATTCCACATCCAATAGAGTACCTCTTAACTAGAAGAGTGTCCCCTGCTCAAAATATAGAACCCTTCTCTAATTTTCACTTTTCTTAAAGATAAATCTGTGGATAAAATAGTACTAAGAAAAACACCTAAATTAAGAAAAGTGAGCATCTAAGTCAAACTATAAAAGTATAATAAATATGTCCCTATACAAGTTTTGGAAACATTAGACAAGCATGCTTTCATACAACAAAACTAAGATGCCTAAAATCGATGCGGTTGTTTCATCGTTGCTATACACTCATAGCAAAACTGGAATCTATAGCATGTACCCCAAGGCTATATGCATTTGCTGAAGGTGTAGATTGAAAGGATCTACTGAGATGAACTACTATTGAAGGAGAAACATCTGCAAAGCAATAGATAAAGTCTATTCTGAATTCAACCCATTTGCACATAGATCAAGGCTACTACAGGGTACACTTCTCCACTGAAAGGAAACTACAATGTATGGTAGTGTTGCTGAAGGAAAAACACCTTTAGTGCAACATGGATAAAACTCTAACAGATATTGTCACTATGGACTTGGTTGTTGATGATCTCATCAATATAGGTAACAACTTCGATAATTGAAAAAACAAAAGGTGAGATGCATAGATAATTTGAAGTGATAGATTTGTGCATACTTTATTATTGTTTAGGAGTGTTAGTATAGAAAATGCAAGGTAACTAGCTACGTCTTTATGTCATAGGCCAAGGATGTGAATAAATACATAAAATATTAAATAGCATGGTATAAGTCAATTGTAGGTTATTTTGAAATAGGAATGTAATTCTCCTTGTGCGGGTTCTAATCTAGTGGGTATAACTTTAAATAAGAAACTGATAGTTATGTGGCTGAAATTATCTCACAATTCATGAAAAGTCCCAAATTTGTTCACTAGAAATAAGTAGAGCAATTCGTCAAGTTTATGGAGGGGAACACCCTATTCGTAGGAAGATAACTTCAAATTAGTCGGGCATATTATTTCTCATCTTCTTGTATGTGTGTGCTTTGAAAAGATAACCACATCCAAAGACTCAATAAAAACTCTGGTAAAGTTTATAGATGTGAAGCACTTCTGAGAAAACCCATCGCTTAATGACAATTGAGTGAGGAATATGTCGAAGGATTCAATCTTGCACTCAATCATAAAAACAATGTTGGGTTATCCAGAATCTTGCCAACAAACCGACTCCAACCATAACGTGAAAGGCAGGTTAACTACATAACCTCTTTCCCACTTTGTAGTATTGTTCCCTCTTGAATTCCAACAAGTATCTGGCTACTTAGATCCACAAAACTCATGCCAGGTAAACTTTGCATGATACAATTGTTACGTGCAAGCTTGACACACACTTTAGTTTCTTTCTAAAAGAGGGTAAATCAAAATATTATGGCAATCTTAACTATAGTTTGATCATACAATATTGAGGTATTTCATGAAATAAACAATATACTATCAATGCACTAATGAAGAACTCAAAATATATGAATTTCTTATTACTACAGTAGCACCTCTTGTGATTCTCAGGTAAAGCACCTAACCTGCATGGAAAAAGCTTCCTAGAATAGAATAACTCATACCTAGAAGAGTGTCCCCTACTCAAAATATAAAAGCACACTAAATATGGTTGTATACAATATTGATGTATTACATGGAATAAACAATATACCTTCAATGCACTAATCATGAACTCAAAATAAATGAATTTCTTCTTGCTACAATAACGCCTCTTGGGATTCGCAAATAAAGCACCTAACCTGCATGGCAAAAGCTTCCTAGAATAGAGTACCTCCTACCTAGAAGTGTGTCCCCTACTCAAAATATAGAACCCTTCCCTACTATGAACTTTTCTTAAAGATAAAACTATGCATAAAAAAAATCTAAGAAAAATACCTAAATTAATAAAAGTGACCATCCAAGTCAAACTATAAAAGCATACTAAATATGGTTGCATACAATCTTGAGGTATTGCATGGAATAAACAATACACTATCAATGCACTAATGAAGAACTCAAAATAAACAAATTTCTTATTGCTACAATAATGCCTCTTAGGATTCTCAGATAAAGCACCTAACCTACATGGAAAAAGTTTCCTAGAAAAGAGTACCTCCTACCTAGAAGTGTGTCCCCTGCTCAAAATATAGAACCCTTCTCTAGTGTGCATTTTTCTTAAAGATAAATTTGTGCATAAAATAGAACTAAGAAAAATACCTAAATTAAGAAAAGTGAGCATCTAACTCAAGCTATAAAAGCATACTAAATATGCCTAAAATCGATGCACTTCATCGCTAGTACAACCTCATAGGAAAACTATAATCTATAACATGTATCCCAAGGCTGTGTGCATCTACTAAAGGTGCATATGGAAAGTATCTACTCAGATGAAGTATTGTTGAAGGAGAAACACCTTCAAAACAATACATAGCGTCTAATGTGGATTCAACCCATCTACACATAGGCCAAGGATGCTACTGGGTATACTTCCACCCTAAATGGAAACTATAGTGTATTGGTGCTCTAGTGAAGGAGAAACACCTTCAGAGAAACACAGATAAAACTATAACATATATTGTCACTATGGTATCAATGGTAAAAGTTCTCATTAATATAGGTAACAACTTCGATAATTGAAAAACCAAAAGGTGAGCTACATCGATCATTTGCAATGATATATTTGGGCATACTTTATTAGTTTTTAGGAGTGTTAGTATAGAAAATGCAAGGCAGTCTGTTGCATCTTTATGTCATAGACCCAAGATGTGAATAAATATAGAAACTATTAAATAGAATGGTACAAGTCAATTACAGGTTCTTTCAAAACAAGAATGGAGTTCTCTTTGTCCAGATTCTAATCTATTGGGTAGAGATTTAAATAAGAAATTTATAGTTATAGGATTGGAATTATCTCACCATTCATGGCATGTCCCAAAGTTGTTCACTAGAAAGAAGTAGAGTGAGTCATCAGGTTTATGAATGGTACACCCTATTCATAGGTAGATAACGTCAAATTAGACGGGCATATTATTTCTCCTCTTCTTGTATGTGTGTGCTTTGAAAAGCCAACCACGTCTAAAGACTCAAGAACAAATCTAGTAAATTTTATAGGTGTGTAGCAGTTCTAAGAAAACCGATCACTTAATGGCAATTGAACGAGGAATATGTCGAAGGATTCAATCTTGCACTCAATCATAAAAATGAAGTTGGGATATCCAACATCTTGCCAACAAACCGACTCCAACCATAATGTGAAATTCCGGTTAACTGTGACACCTCTTTCCCACTTTGTAGTATTGTTGCCTCTTGAATTCCAATAGGTATCTTGTTGCTTAGATACACAAAACTTGTCCCACGTAAACCTTTCATGATACAATTATGATGTGCATGCTTGACAAACACTCTAGTTTCCCTCTAAAAGAGGGTAAGTAAAAATATTATGACAATCTTAACTATAATTTGATCATACAATGTTGACATATTACATGGAATAAACAATATACTATCAATGCACTAATGAAGAACTCAAAATAAAGGAATTTCTTGTTGCCACAATAGCACCACTCATGGGATTCTCCAAGGAACTACTAATTTATACACATTTGGAATCTTTACTTGGTCTACAGAAAGATTAAGCAATGGTAGTGATCACTCTTTGCCCTCCCATGGAAGGTCTATAAAGAGTCAACAACAAATTGATTTAAAAGTGAGGTATATACTTGAAAAATAGGATTCCGACACTTCAACTCTAATTTGTTGGCAAGGAAATACTCAACTTAAATTCTTGATCTTCTAGACTATAAATTTCTAGAGAAATGGTTAGCCTAAATCTGTCCATTGTCCACGTATCCCAAAAAACCATGTATATTTGGACTCTGGTTGTGTGTAAGAGAGGGGAGATCACATAAATAATCCATTATCAAAAGAAAAGGTTAAAGCACAACATTCTATGGAGATTTTTTCTAATTTTATTACATACCTTAGAAAGTTTGAAAGGTCATAACTGAAGCTTCCCTCTCCTTACACAATTCATTAAATATGCCCATTTTCTAATGCAGATGTGGCCTGCAGAATCACAATCAACAAATAGAATATGAAAAGTAAGTTTAATGATTTAAAGTAGCTTTGTTATACCTCAAGCAAATGGACGATGCGAAATTGGATTCATTCTCTACAAAATATGATATAGAAATATCTAATTACATTTTTGACTAAAACAAAGCTAAATTTGATTCATGCTCTGCAATAGATGATATAATGAGATCTAATGACATTTTCAACTCAAACAAAGGTAAGCTAAGTAAGCTCAAGCTCCAAAATGATGGCATCAACTTCTGAGTGGAAGTTACTGTATATAATGAGATCTAATTACATTTTCAACTCAAAGGTAAGTTGAGCAAGCTCAAGCTCCAAAGTTATGGAATCCAATTTCTGAGTGGCAGTTAGTGTATATATCTAGCTAGAAGCTAGAAGCTATAACATAAATATATTTGTTATATGTGAAGATAAAAAGATGAAAGGAATGTGAAATTTTGACCATCAACTATAAGTTCCTTTCAAGGAATAGATCAAACTATAACATTTTCATCAAGATAACCAACTCACCCATTCTAATACGCTTCTAGTAGTTACATGATAAAAATTGAACTCAGTAAACTTCAAACAACATAAATTAAGCAACAATATGTTTGAGGTTGGTTACCTAAGGATTACATCATACTCAAGTACCTTTTTCTTCTAACATTGAAAACAATTGTGAAAGAAATGAAGACAAATTAGTGATTATGATGGATGCATGTGATGAAATAAAGTAAAAGAAGACATTTCTTCTTGCTACTAATGAGCCTTCTAGGGGATTTTTTGATGAAGTTGATCTTGATCTGCTTTTTGAAATCAAATAGATACTTTCTAGCTACTCTGATTTGATGGAGAACAACCCTAATGCTTATGAAAATGAATATGGAAAGAAATAAGCATCGACGAACCAGGTCTTGAAGAATGTGTCTCAAAATTTAATATGGATATTATTTTAAATTTCTATAGTTAGCAAAGGGTTTTTCCAGTTGGGTTCCCAAGAAAATTTTGTTTTTTGCTATAGTGTGTATGTGTTTTATTTCTATTCTATTCCACTACAAATTGGTAGAGATAATTTTTATCTTAATGCAAAAATTAGTTTCAAATTTATTCATTCAAGCAGTAGAATAATTTCAAGGAAATTCTACACAAGTGATAATTAAGCTATACTTTCACTTATATCTTTTGCAAGTAAAATTCACAACAAAATTTTCATCCAAAGGATTTAGGTTAATAGCAAGTGGTATCATAGCATATCTCAACACTATAAGGAATAAATCATATTATTCAATAAGGTTGGGACTTGAGATACAAAAATCTTCCCAAGTTATGCAAGCAAGAAAATTGCTGATTTTTAGTTCTAAATCTATCCAACCCGAACAAAATTATGTCATTTTCAACACCCTCTAGTCAAAGTTATTCCTCGCCTCATTCAAGTCAATTAAGAATATGTCAACCTAGTTGAGATTTCTTCTTCATTTCATGCTTCTAAGTTATATATTTATGCAACCTAATATATCATGTATTTTAAGTGATTAGTCATTAAAAATTATTTACTCCATCGAGTACATCTACCTAATTTTCTGGTCAATTTCTAGGAAGAGTCTATGAGTCATTTGTAGCAGAAAATAGAAGACAATTTTAGCACCTAGTGTTATAAAACTCTAATATAGAAAAAATATTTTGGGTTTTTTCCCTAAAAATATTTACAAAATTTTCAATCCCAAAGCCATTTCAGGGAGAACTTTAGTCAGAGAGAAATTTAGTATTATTTTTGGAAAATTTGAATGCAACTAAAAGAAATTATTCCCATTTGCTCAAAAGATTGTAGCACCAAATATGAGTGAATTCGTAGAACTTAATATTTGGAAATAATTAAATTTCACTTTGCTTATTGAGGACCATATATGAGTGAATTCATAAAACCTAAGATTTGGATTCTGGAAACACTTAAATTTCACCTTATTTATTAGGATTGGAAGTTCCCTGAGATACAAACATGTAACATTAAGGATATACTTTGCATGTTTAATGACAAAGTTCAGTTTCTAAATAGTGATACAAGAATCCTTCTACACATGCCTAATACAGTTCTTTGGTCACAACTAATGAAATTGAACTCCATTAATACATAACAGACAAGGTAGAATGTAAGAGAACTTCTACTTTTCAACATATACTCTAACAAAAATAAACATCTATACAGTCATATAAAGTTGTCACCATACCAAAGAAGGAATTAAAAACCAAAATAAAATTAGGAACATGCTTGGATTGTTATGGATACTCTAACAAAACGTTAAATAGGATCAATATGTTAATATGGAAAATAGTGTAGTTGATTATGATTTATTATTGAGCCAAAGGGGTTAGCCCAACCTAGTGTCATTAATGTTACTGGGTATTTGGCTAGTTCTGTGGTGGTAGGTGCCCTATTTGAAATCCCTTGGGTGAGGTGCACTAGTCAACGCTAATGGGTTTACCAAGGATGCCATCCATGGATGTGGGGAAACATCCATTGTGATTCCCCATAGAGTTTTTCTTGGAAAGAATAAAAATAGGATTTCCTAAAGAGAAATTTTGAAATGCATACAATGTACACCCAGTAAAATCAACTCTATAGAGACAAAACATAAAATAAGGAAAAATACATATGGTTTTAGCTATTTTCCCTTGTTTTCCCTCCCACCTTATGAAAAGTGAAAATATACTACTCTTAAACTTAAAAGGAAGGATGGAAAAAATAGTGAATTTTGAACGAATCGTCCTTGTATGGAAGAAGGCTAAAAGTGGGGTGGAAATGCAGCAGGTCAGAAATGAAATATACCTAAGAGCCATTAATGGATTGAAGGGGTAAAACCTTAACTCACAGCTCTCTTCAATCTTGTTTTCCCTCCTGCCCTGTGAAATTTGAAAATATGCTACTCGTAAAATTAAAAGCAAGGATGAAAAAAATAGTGAATTTTGAACTAGAGATCTTAGGTTTGTGTACTCCTCCTTGTGTGGAAGAAGACTAAAAGTAGGGTGTAAATGCAACATGGTTAGAAATGAAACATACCTAGGGACCATTAATGGATTGAAGATCCAATGGTGGGGGATCTGAGGTGTGTGTACTCCTCCCTGAGTGGAAGAAGACTAAAAGTAATGTGGAAATGCAACGAGGTTAGAAATGAAACATACCTCGGGGCCATTAATGGATTAAAGATCTAATGGTGGGGTTTGATATCAGTCTACTACTGATAAAACCTTAATTCACAACACTCTGCAATCTCATTTTCCCTCCCACCCTATGAAAAATGAAAATAAGATACTCTTAAACTTAAAGGAAAGCATGAAAAAAATAGTGAATTTTGAACCACTCCTCCTTGTGTGGAAGAAGACTAAAAGTGGGGTGGAAATGCAGCGAGGTTAGAAATGAAACATACTTGGGTGCCATTAATGGATTGAATATCGAATGTTGGGGTTCGATATTAGTCTACTACTGGTAAAACCTTAATTCACAACTCTCTTCAATCTCTTTTTCCCTCACACCCTCTGCAAAGTGAAAATATGCTACTCATAAACTTAAAAGCAAGGATGAAAATAATAGTGAATTTTGAACTAGGGATCTTTCTATGTACTCCAAGAATGAAAGTGGGGTGTAAATGTAGCAAGGTTAGAAATGAAACATACCTGGGCGCCATTAATGGATTGAAGATCTAATGGTGGGGTTCGATATCAGTCTACTACATGTAAAACCTTAATTCACAACTCCCTTCAATCTCGTCTTCCCTCCTGCCCTATGAAAAGTGAAAATATGCTACTAGTTTTCCCTCCCTCCACCTTATGAAAAGTGAAAATTTAATTCACAACTCTTTTCAATCTCGTTTTCCCTCCCCCCTTGTGAAAAGTGAAAATATCTACTAGTTTTGCCTCCGCCCTATGAAAAGTGAAAATATACTACTTGTTTTAGAAAGTAAATGAAGATTGGAATTATGAGGGATTTGTTACATCAAAATTAAGGGTGAATTTTTCAAAATTGTTAAAATTTCCCTCCCTAA
>APFE031370617.1:43768-81467 GCA_000404065.3 Pinus taeda
TTGTAATTAGTTTTGAGATATATATAAACCCTCTATCCTCACGACTACTAAAATTATTCCCATATAAATTAAATTAAGTTTCTAATAAAATAAAAAATGAGAATACTTTTGTATTTAAAGATGTGAAATTTATATAATACAAATATTAGTAAGAACCAACATAGATCGACTATATTAACTAAGGATCTAGGTGATGATAGCAAGCAAAATGAAGGGAAGAGAGGGGGAGGGAGATAGTGACAAAGATGGAGGGTATAGAGAGAGAGAGAGAGAGAGAAAGAGAGATAGAGTGAGAGTGTGATGGGGGAGATAGAGAGAAGGAGGTAGGAAGAGAGAGAGAGGAGAGAGAGAAGAAGAGAGTGGGGGAGAGAGATATGGAGTTGGAGGGGGAGAGAGAGGGAGGAAAGAACTAAGGCATAGGGAGATAGTGGTGGAAAGAGAGGGAGGAAAGAACTAAGGCATAGGGAGATAGTGGTGGAGAGAGAGGGAGGAAAGAACTAACGCATAGGGAGATAGTGGTGGAGAGAGAGGGAGGAAAGAACTAAGGCACAGGGATATAGAGGTGGAGAGAGAGAGGGAGTGACAAGGGATAGATGGATAGAGGGAGAGGAAGAGAAGAGAGGAGGGGAGAGAGAATAGGTGAGGATAAAGATAGGGAGAGAAGGGAAAGTGAGAGATGGAGGCACAAAGATGGAGGAGGAAGAGAGAGAGTGATTGGGGGGACAGAGGGAGGTGAGAGAGAAAGGGAGAGAGAGGATTGAGAGAGAGGAGAGAGAGATGAAGTTAGAGGGGGAGAGAGAGGGAAGGAAGAAGAAAGACATAGAGGGATAAAGGTAGAGAGAGAGAGGGAGTGATAAGGGAGCGATGGAAAGAGGAGAGATAGAGAGAAGAGAGAGAGGCAGAGAGCAACAGGGAGGGAGAAAGAGATAGATGTGGAGAGAGAGTGTGTATGTTTGGGGGGTGAGATAGAGAGAGGGAATAAGAAAGAGACACATAGATACAAATATAGATATTATATAGTATTATATAATCGGCCTAGATCCATCTTAACCTAGATCTACCAAGCACCAAGAAAGAGGTTTGTACATCAAGAGATTGGGTCCTTCTCAACACTTGATAATCCAGGTTACGATGGATCTAGGTTGGCTTAATATGTTTGTAGTTGTAATTGTTAAACTAACACTTTTTTTTGTGGTTGTGTTTGAAAACAATTTTTGCATATTTGGTGGATTTATCATAATAATAATAATCTAATTTTAATTTAATTTTAAGCTGACCTTTCTTATGCAATGATTTTGTTGTTAGTTTATAGAGATAGACATGTTATACTTTTGGAATTTCAAAAGGAAACACGTGCTCTTTACTTGGATGTATTGAAAACATTTAGGTGCAAAAAACAGAGAGTATATGGTAAGTGGATTAAATAGTTAAAAACAAATGTTAGTTAAGGAGAAAGTTACGAAAATCTAACAAATAGGCTAGGGTTAGGATATTACTATTTTGGGACATCAAACATTGAAGGTACATTTTATGGAGGTATAGTCTAAGCCCTTAGGTGTAGGGCACATACTATGGGTATCTTGGACTTTTGGTGTCTGTTAGTAGTGTCAACTAGTGGTATAGTGTCCAACGAATGAGTAGGCAAAGTTTTTCATTTACAAGGTTGGCATCAATCAAGTATTATCCCTCTCTACCCAACTCTAAGATGAGGAGTGTGCATAATGGACTTATTATTATAACAAATTACAAATAGTTTATTATCTTTAAGTTCAAGGGATTGAAGTGGCTACCTCAACCTACAAATCTTTAAAAGAACTATGTGTTTTTTTCAATTAAACCCTTGTGGTAAAGGAGCTGCAAAAGAGGAAGGCCTTATGGCTGCTTTTAAGGGGTTGTAATGACCCTCGTCTTGTGGTAAATATGTAGATATGATGCTAATAATCCTGATCTTACTACATTCACGTATATAATGTAAATATTTTCCTATCACCTTGCATTGCGTAAATATGATAAAGATTTTGTGGCTACGCTGATGTATATGTTGAAGTTCCACTTGCATGATTATGGGAAACACTTCTAAGTTATCCTTTTGTACATGGAGAAGATCATAATTACTCTATGTGATAAAAGCACCTAGTAATATTTTCACATTAAACACTATACAATAAATTTAACCCTAATATCTTAGTGAAGAGCAAGTAACTAGCTGGAATTTGGAAGGGTTTTTGGATTGATTGTTAGTGAGACTCATTTCAGTTAGGTGTGCCAATGTGTGGTGAGTGTTAGTGAGTGATAGGGAAACATAAGGGAGCACTAGGTCAAAATTCATGGAAATGAATGAATAAGAGTGTGTGATAGGGAGTGCCAATGAGTTCTAGGAGTGGCAAGAGGGAAGTGACATGGTATGCTAAGCAACGCTAAGTCATTCTAGCATGCCAAAGTGATATGCAGCCAATATGTGATAGGCGCCAAGGTGTGCCAAATATTGCTAGGAAGTGTTAGGGAGTGTTAGTGAAACACAATGGAGAACTAGGTGAAAATAAGCATGCAGATGAATGATTAAGAGTTTGTGACAAGAAGTGTCAGTGATTTTAGGGTGTGTTAAGGAGGGAGTGACAAGGTATATTAGGTAGTGTTAAGGCATTCTAGAGGCTAGGGAAACATGACAAGATGTGCTAGGTGCTAAGGTGTGCCAATGCATGCTAGGGTGAGTTATGGAATGTTAGGGAAAAACAAGGGAGCACTAGTTTCAAATGCATGGAATGAATGAATAAGAGTGCATGACAGGGATTGTTAGGAAATTCTAAGTGTGTCAATGTGTCTCAAGGAGTGGCATAAGAACACAAGGGAGAACTACTTTAAATTGCATGGAAATGAATAGATAAGAGTGTGTGTTAGGGAGTGTCAGCCTGTTCCAATTGTGTTAAGTAGTGAGTGACAAGTGTATACATTAGGCAGTGCCAAGGCATGCTAGAGTGTCAGGGCATGTTATGGAGTGGTAGGGCCTATTAAGGAGTGGAATATCATACCAAGGAATGCAGGGGATGATAATGTGTGTCATGTAGTGCCAATGTATTGTTACACGTGCCAGATGTTATGACAATGGAAGATGTAAACTATGTTGCTTAGCTTTTTTATGGGCACAGTAAGATGTGAGCCTTGACTTGGTAACTTGTTAAGTGGGATGAGTTAATATTGAAAATGAGAAGCCTAAGATGATTTATAGTCAATTAGGGGAACAAGGCATAGTCTATTTATAGTAAATGTAACTTGGTAAAGTTGTTGTAGTTGAGGTAGGACTTGGTTGGGTTCCTAAGTCTAAAAGAAAATAAGGGTATTTATGAGGGAATGATAATTAAGGAGAGACATGGCATGCCAAGGAATGAACAAGGGTGCTGACATATGCCAGATAGTGTCAATGCATGTCAAGGAGTGTTTGGGAGTGTTAGGGAATCATAAGGGAGAACTACGTCAAAGTGCATTGAAATGAATGAATAAGAGATTATGTCCACATATCAAGTACAAGCAGATCCGCTATGTATACAAGTATAAAAGACTGAAGGTACATAATGGATCATCTTATCATGATTGAACAAGTACATGTCTGAACGTCACATATATAAGAAGATGATCAATGAGGTTGATCATTGATGTCAAAAACTGATCCCGATAGTACCAATTTAACATGATGGAATAAGATGATACTACATCACAACTCAGATGACAACATATAAGATGTCGCTATGAAGGACTACAACATATAATGTGGATGTTGTCAACTAGCAGCAATAAGAGCAACTGACAAGTGAACCAAAGAATGTTGATCTGCAACCCGAGGTCTTCACTGACCACTGTGGTACATTTCTACACAACAGAAATAAATGATCTGAAGTCGACCATGTGAGAAATTGTTTGATTACTGGTCATTGATGTATATCATTAACAAACATGAGACTACTCACCAATAATGATAATGAGAGTCAAGGTAACCAGTACAATCTAACAAGTGTGAATGAATGAGCTGAGGTCGAACACATAGAAGAATCTACCAATCAGGGGACAATGATGGTTTCCCTTATCGATAGCGAAGTATCTACCACTGATGACTACAAATACCAAGGTACTGCCAAATAGACTCCAGATATTTTCCCCAGAGACATGAGTCATAGTCGATAGGAAAAGATCCACTAGAAGGAAGGCGTTAAGGCATCCTTCATCAATCTAGTGCGAGTGTAACACATAGGCCAATAATGTGGTAGGAATCAGATGAAAAAAGATGCAGTAACCCAACCAAAGCACATTTTTGACATACACAAGATGTAGCCAACACATGACAGAAACCCTCTGAACAAACCAATAATGAAAGCTGACAGAGAGGCGAGGAATCCACCAATAGGGTCAAATGGAAACCAAGGCACTGCATGATTCCCAAGGTGTGATAATGAAAGCTGATGTTGAACACAAGGGAAACCACTCAATCAAGGAACAATGAAACTAATCGATGTTGAGCACAAGGTGACCTATCAATAATGAAAATAGGGCCAGGGTGCGGCTCTACACCTTCCCTCAAAGCAATATGTCGTCATTAATAAGGGCAAGACCTGCCAACAAGAATTGAATGGAGACCTTCTCAAACCAGTACAAGAAAAGGACCAATATAATTGATGTGATGAAAAACAAGACATTGATAACCAGGGATGGCTGACTCAGAGACACTGCAGAGAGGCCAACTCAGGCTTACTTCCCTTGAACAGAAGAATGAATCAATGATGACTATGTCGCAGCATATGATAACTCTGTATAAGTTCGTCATGCAGGAGGCACAAACAAACTCTCCATATGATTGGAATAGATAACCAATCAGAGGAGAACTGACTCAATAAAAAGGTTAAGGCGTACCTAAGTCAAACTAAATCACGCCCAAAATGGAGGAGAGACTTTCTTTTGAGTGCTTTTTTCAAGGGTGACACAGCTGACTCTAGTTGTCAACAATATATGGAAATGTTGTCCCATTCCCGCTCTTTTTGGAATATATAATTTTTTTGTCCTTTTCTTTAAGATGGAAAAAGGATAAAAGAATGCTATTATATAGTGGGAAGAATGAGTGTCAATGAAACATATGATCTAGTCCCTGGGATGGGAACGATCCTATGCTCAATGCAAAGAGGCGAAACTAGTCAAGGACACTCAAAGGATTGTTCCTTCCACGAATCAAAGGGTGTGTCAAGTTGCAGAAGCTAAGTGATTGCAGGTTTGAGTTTTCAGAAGACATGGTCAAATAAGTTGCTTAAGCACGAGTCCAATTGAAGCTGGATCAAGGCCAAAAGGTGAAAATAGTCAAAATGCAATGCAACAATACAAATTAACAGAAAGGAGCCTCTAGGGTATAAGGCTAGAAATAAGCATAGAAGCAAGGAGAATGTGTCTTCAATGCACAAGTCATGGCAAGACTAAAGTGGAATCTTGAGCATAAGAACAAAAAATCAACATGAGTGTCGAGTGACAACAAGGTACTATCTAGGGCACTCATGATAAGGTAGGCTATACCACACAAGTCGTGATACTTCTAAGCAATGAGAAGGTTCTGCACCATAACTTGGTGGGCTTGATCCTAAGGCCAAAATGGATAAGGAAAATGATAAGTGCATAATGCAGGTCAAAAAAGCTAACCTATATGCTAGTTTCGAGGACCAATACCTGTCAAAATGGATGAACCATAAAAATTTCCAAAGGAGAAAACTTCCAAGTACTATAAACATAAATAGGAACACTAGACAAGAAGTTAATACATCCCACATATAAACTTCATATAAAATCTTGTGTTATAGAATACAAAACTTGAAAATGCATATCCTAGATATACAATATGGTATACGGAACCATACAACCTTGTGGTTTACGCATAATAGTTTTTCTGGACAAACCCCTTGCAAGGCTCAGGCCAAGGACTCCTTTGGTAGTCAAAACTTATGGCTTCAAGGAGTTCCCCCCTATGGAGGAATATCAAATTATGAGAAATCATGAAAACTACAAGGACCAAATAGGGAATTAAGGGGTCCCATCTCCCTAAAGGAAGAATACCTCAGTCAAATGCCAGGACTAAGTCCCAAGAAGGAGAATAATAGGTCAAAGGATCCTTCTCAAAAGCGATTGAACATTGAGGATTCATTGCCACATAATTCAACCATGGCGGGGTAGAGTCTACTTGAACACTTGAAACAAACCAAGGGGTATTCTACAATAAATTTGAATTAGGATGGTGATTTTTAGATGTAAGCCGATCAATAGTGATAATATTCCCTTTATGTGGAAAACACATCACTTGAAAGAGTGAAGACACCACTGCATTCATAGCATAGACATAATCACTCCCAAGTAGCATATTAAAGTCTACAGGGTGATCAACCACCATCATATCAATTAAGATAGTCTTCCCACCTATAGTAATAGGAAATTGGAGGAACACCTATAGATTCACCAGGTCTTCATCATAGGCTAATAATTGACTCTGAGTTGTCAACAACTTTGGGAACCCAAAGCTTTCCAAGTCAAAGAGGATATAATGCTTTCCAAGGATCCTTCATCCACCATACATCGATAGACATTTGTAGAATTAACTCTGACATTTACTTGGAAAGGTACAATGGAAGGAAGACAGGGCTCAACAAGACTATCCCAATCCAAGAATGCACTCCTAAAACTCAGAGGGGGAACATTTGAAGAAACCAGAATGCCCCCTATACTAGAAGACTCTGTACTAGAAATTAAGCAGACTCTTTTGTTAGGCACTTCACCCCTCAAAAGAGGAGTGTAATCAGCCAGAGATTGCACTAGCTCTACCACATTATCAACCAATAAATGATGGGATTGATGGAAAACCATATCAGATCCAGAAGTAGAAGAACTTTCAGACTTGGAAAAAATCCTTTGTACCTCTAGAATACCAGGGCATAAATGAGTAAGATGGTCTCCCTTGCATATCTTGAAAGGGAACTTAGGTTTGAAACTTCTATGACTGTGTTTCTTATTAACATCCATTTTGCCAACTTGACTAGTAGTGGTTTGCGGAGAGTCCCGAACATGACTTACAGAGGTCAGTGACTCTTTGCTAGTATGATCTGCAGTGACTAGAATTATGCCCCCAGCATGACTTGCAATGGTTGAAAGTTGATCTTCAACATGACTTGCAAAGGTTGATGGTGAATTGCTAGTATGACTCACAGTGACTAGACTTGTGCCCCCAGCATGACTTGCAGCAGCTGAAGGCTCATCTTCAACATGACTAATAGAGGTTGATGATGAATTTCTAGTATGACTTGTAGTGACTAGACTTGTGCCCTCAACATGACTTGCAGCAGCTGAAGGTTCATCTCCAACATGACTAGTAGAGGTTGATGATGGATGGATAGAATTATTCTTCTTCTTCATCTTCCTCTTTCGCCTCTTTTTAGATTTCTTATTACAAGAAGTAGGAGAAAGAGGAATGCTAGATTTCTCTTTGAAAGGAGATGAACAATTAGCATCCATGTGATGCCCTTGAAAGAAAGCATTCATCTAAGAAGCTTCAAGAGCATCTGTAATATTCAGAGTGAACCACAGCTAAACTAGTAGTCCAACATTCAATCCAGGAATATTCAAAGAGGCCATCAAGGCAGTACCAAGATTTCCAAAGAAAGGAAAAGAAAAAGGATCCCCTTTTGGGAGGGTACCTTGGTTGGTTTCCATGGGAATATGGGCCATATCTAACTTATTTACAGATCCTTCCCTTACGAGAATGTACAAATGACTTTTAAAGGAAGAAAGACACATAATCAAAACCTTTTCCCTTGATGAAGCAACACCACAACCTTTAAAAAAAAGCCTTTCAAGATCAGTGGAGTGGCAAGTCAATCACTTAGAATCTAAAGTCCAAAAGTGACTAGACAAAGATACCTAAAACCAACTATATACAAGGAGAAAAGAGCACTCAACTATAAAGTCCCTAAAGATACAACCAATCAATCAACATCCAAGTATTTTTGCTCCAGGTGATGAGGACCAGACACCAAAATACAAGAAAGTGAAGTAAAGGACCTTCTGAATATCGTCTGGGAAAATGACGATCCAGGCCTACTAGCAAAGGTATCAGAGGTAGTTACACTGACCTCTGAACAATAGCCTTTGTCCATGCAAGGCCCCAAGCTTCGCAAGGGTACCCTCCAAAAGTATTGTTCAATGTGATGCAACATCAACCTCAGGTGCCATGAGATTCCCCTCTACAGCCACCTGTGTGGATTCGTAGGATGGGCAACTACAGACACCAACTCGTATTAGAAGTTGGGAAAAACAGTCATGAGGTAGGATCCGACAAGTAAGAGAGGGGGTATCTCTGGTCCTTATCTTCACTAACCCTCGTGTTTTACTCCCAGTCACAGAGCTTTCCTAGTCTCCCTAATGCTATTGGATTTCGCTCTGTAATCAAACTTCTATGTTTTACAATTGAGAGTGGCCTTGGAGAGTTAACTCTCTTCTTTCCTAATCCAAGGCCCTAAATAAACCTAAACTTGTTGGTGTATTCTGATGACAGTAGAAATATAGTTCTAGTTTATTTCAATTAGCACTTGATTTTAAAGGTTGTTCTCTTAAGTCAAGCGTATGGGAGTGAAGTTAATGATGTCTGCATGACTCAACCAAAATCAATGAAAAGGTAACTACATGATTCCAATCGTTTTCCCTATGATGAAAAGATATCTCTATGTGGGTTCTACAAAAAATTTATAAAGCAAAAACTTTTTCTTTTCTTTTCTTGCAACACACTTCAGACACACAAAAACTAAAAATATACTAATGCTTTAATAATGAAAACTATCCTAATGCACGGTGTAATGAAGATGCAAGATCCTAAAGCACTCTTAGAAACGAAGGCAATTGTTTATAACTATCAGTAAGCCAACTTAAGTATTGAAAATAATATAAATTTTGAATGAGAAAAAATATTTCCAAACAAGAAGGACAAATCGCAAAAGATCACAATTCACCTTAAAAAAATGAAAAACCAAAAACTTTGTTAGAGAAAAGAAACATAATGTTTTTTATGAAAACAACCTTTCGAAACACCTCTAAATGCGACCAAAGACTCAAGGGCTGAAAGCAAAGCACAAGGAAACTTTGTAAGTTACTAATTCAACAGGAATGAAAATTTGAACAAAAAAGGGCTTCCCTTGCACTAAAAGATCCAAAAGTAGCAAAAGAGCTTTAAGAAACTCACCAAGAAGTTAGGAAAAAAAACACTTTCAAATTCATCAAAAGGAAACTTTCGAAAAGAAGGAAAAGGTGTAAGGCCACAAAATGATGGAAGAAAAGCGAGTATACCAATAGTCAAGTTTGACAGAAAGATTGAAAACAATATGTTGTTCCAAAAGACCAGAACAATCAAGAACTTCTATAAGAAGCATTGTGTGTTCAAACAAAAATCATAAAACTCTGTCAAAAGAAAACCTAGGCTAGAAACTTTTCAAAGCAGGAGAGAATTGAAAATAGTAAGCTCATTGAATAATTAAATTCTGAAGATAGAAAGTGACCACTCAAAAACCAAACAGACCAAGAAACAAATATTTGGGGTAGGAAGATTTGAAAAAATGATGCAAAAAATGGTATACACGACTATGTTCTAGCACAGATGCATGTACATGCACTTCTGATAAAAGAAACTCACGGATACATGGTTTCAGTTCACATAAACAAGCATATGTATGCTTCTATAAATAGATAAAGGTGCATATACTAAGTTTTACAAGAAAACTAAAAAACAAGGCCTAATAAAAAAGATCAGACTTGAGGTCTGAGTTCCTACAAGAGCAGCCAATACTAGCACAACAAGAAAACCAAGAACTAAGACTTGACTGACATTGAACAACCGAAACTAGGAATAACAAGATTTTTATCCCTAGTGGAGTTGCCAATTTTGTTACGGCAATAGGTCCCCTAGGGCATTAGGTCAAAACCCCAATAGAGCAAGAGTAATCTATAGCAAGAAACACGCATACAACTCAAACAACATGCTTAAATAAACAAACTATGTATGGATGAACATACATGTATGTCCTTTGTTTGGATAGTCCCAGCAGGGTTCAGACCCTCTGCAACTCCTAATGATCTTCAAATATGCCAATCAACCAATCTGAACATACATAGCAACATATAGATAAAGTATTTTAATAAAATAAACTTTATATCATACAATTAAGATGATTAGTTATACATCCAAATGACATTCATACATGAGTTACAACAACATCTCATGCATAAACAAGGTTAATCTCAGGAATGAGACATTGTTTCTTTTTACTATAGAAGAATATAATAAACAGGGAGAGAGTTCACCTGAGTCTTCCTCCTTCGGCTCCAAGCGAAACCGTCCTCCAGGTCCATCCAATCCCAGTCTTCAACAACCTCCTTCCATAACCAATACCATGATATCTCAACCAAGTGGGAGGATATCGACACTGAAGGAAACAAGGGTTTCTTGAACTTCGGGAAGTGCTTGAAGCACAGGGATACTTCAGACTTGATTAGGGAATAAACTCAGTATAGTAATGTTGGCATTATAACACAGGTGTTGTCCTTGATGGAAACTCACTCAGAGGTATGATACAGGTGTTGTCCTTGATGGCAACTCACTCAGATGACAGATCATAGTGCAGCAGGTCAAGAGAGAGGTATATGCAGGTTAACCTTGATGAAAGTGTGTATACATGTAGGTTAGCAAAAGAAAAGGTGAATATACGTACACACAGGTTCACAGAAGGAAAGATGAGTACATGTTGGAAAACTAAGTTTTGGTTCATGGTATTTGGTCTATGGTATTTTGTTATTGGTCCATGGTATTCGGTCTTAAGTGTTGACCCCAGGTATTGGGTCCAAGGTATTGGTTCTACATGGTTTTGGACCATGGTATTGACAAAGGCCTAAACCTATATAAGGAGAAGATCATTAGGCCAAGAGGAGCAAAAGCGCAAGTGATGAATATCTGATGAAGTATGAGATCTAACATGCTGGTATGGGTTTGTAATGCTTTGCTTGATCTGAACAAAGGAGGCACCTATGCACTTGATGAAGGTTTATGGACTGGGATCTTGATGAATAAAATTTATTATCATTATATGGTATGATCATCAATAGATCTAAATACTGACGCATTTTTTGTCCTTTATATCTTATGGTCTAGGTATCCCTGAAGTTGGAAAATGCAGTGAATGTATAAGTAAATATTTTCAGATCTGTACACGTGTTCTCTCTATTGAAAGGGCTTATACACGCTGGTTTGACACAGTCAAGTAGCATATACATTATGAGATTTGATATTTCAGGTTGTTGTTGGTTCTAGTGGTTGTTGCAGAGTTATGGGCTCTGGTCTATGTTCTAGTGGCTGTGTTTTGATGATAGGGTTTGAGTGATTCAGTTGTTGGGTGATTCAGAGTTAATGATTGTATCGTAGTAGTGATTGTTTTGTATTTATGGGTCTGAAAAAGTTTATGAAACGTGGTCCCTAGAAGAAAAGAGAAGATCGTAGCCTTCTGTAGGTCAACACCTACATACTTGTACATCAACTAGTACAAGAGCTAAGGGGGTTGTAGCTCCCTTCCAGGAGAAGCTGGAGAATGAGAGAAGGTTGTAGACTTTTGCAGCTGGAAGCCTACGTACTGGTATAACACTGCACCAATACGGAAATATTTTAAAAGGAAGTTTCTTATTAATAGAAGATAGAGACGAATTGCAGCAGGTGGTTTTCACCCACATTGGGTTTCTGCGTTATATCATCATGTTCATGTGTGCTTCTTATGTGTGATGATTTGTTCTATTTTACTGCATCTGTTTACTATTCATATGGTTATTAATGTTCTGATGCACCCATTGAAGATCAACTAACTAAGTCATAAGTTTACTCGATATATGCTAGTTGCATTAAACAAGGTTGTGTATATACGCAGGTATCCTTAACTGAAGTAGCGCATATGAATTTGATAATGGAAATGAGAATATTATTGATTTGCTAACACCGATTCACCCCCCCGCTCTCTATATTATTTCCAACAATTGGTATTAGATAAGGTCCTTTAGAAGAAGCCTAATTGCTTGAAGGAAGATCCCTCAGGATGAATAATCATGAAAGAGAGGGATCCCTCAGACTACCAATCTTCGATGGGAGAAATTTTGTCTACTGGAAGATAAGAACGCAACATATCTACAATCGCTTGGAACAAATGTTTGGGGAATCGTGGAAGGAGGATACACATATCCATAAACAACTCCTATAGATACAGTAGATAGAAAGCAATATGAACTCAATGCCAAAGTTGTTACTATCTTATTGGGAAGTTTGTCACAATCAGAATTTGTTAAGGTCATGCAGTTCAAATCAGTGAAAGAAATATGTGACAAAATCATTCTAAGCTACGAAGGGGATGATCAGGTAAACCGTTCTAAGCTTCAAACTCTCATAATACAATATGAAATTCTTAATATGCATTGTAATGAAAGCATATTTAATTACTTCCTACGTATAGATGAGATTGTCAATTGTATGAGAAATCTGGCTGAAGAAATTAAGGAAGTTGTCTTAGTTGAGAAAGTTTTGAGATCCTTCTCTACTAAATTTGAATCCAAAGTGTCTGCCATAGAAGAAAAGGAGGATCTGCAAAAAATCACTATGGCGCAGCTTCACGGAATCTTAAGTACTTTTGAGATGAGAAAACGAGGACCATCATATATGAGAGAAGCCACATTCAATGTATCAGCAAATGGAAAGGAAAAACTCAATGAATCAAGCTACATTTCAGAAGAAGAATATGAGGTAAATTTTGTCAAGAATCTTGAACAGAGATCTGGAAGGTTCAAAGGTAAGCTACCTTTCAAATGCTATTCATGTGGTAGAGTTGGTCACTATGCTACTGGATGCCCTCATAACAAAGGGGAGATGTCTGAAGAAGGTAATAGAAGTTATTATACTCATGATAAAAGTAATCACTCATCCAATAGTGATGAAGGCATTAGACTTCTCATGGCATATGAAAATAAGGACGTAGAAATAGAAGAAGTTGGAAGATTAAAAGAATAGCTAGAGATAGTCACCAGACTAAGGGAGGAGCTGTAGGATGTAGTAAAAGATTAGAGCATAACAATTCAGAGAATTGAATATAAGATACTCTCTCTAAAGGAAGATCTTAAAGAGTCAAAGAAGGAGAATAAAGAAGCTCTTGAAGAACAAGAACATGAAGTGCTTGAATTAAGGCAACAAGTAGAAGAAGGAAGAAAAGTTCAAGAAAACATGAGGAATAAATATCTGGAAAAGGAAAAACAACATCAGGTTGAGGTATGAAAGGTAAATTAGAAGAAAATGATAAACTGTTATGATTTCAAGACAATACTAAGATTTTGGATGATATTCTTAGTAGTCAAAGATCCCCTACTATCAAAAATGGTCTTGGTTTTTATGAAACTATTGAAGGTGACTCTAGCTCACATGCTGGAGAAAGGAATTCTAATGCAAAATCTGAAATGATCAACGAAGAGATAAGTGGTCAACCCCAGCAACAACGAGGGAAAGAAATTCTTCAAGGAAGATCTTTTCCTCCTAACTATGGAAGTGATAGTCGTTATTTCCTCAAATGAATAATGTTGAATGTTATGTATGTCATAAATTTGGACATATTGCAACTAGATGCAAAAGCAAAATGGGTCAAGACCATCACACAGAAAGATCATCTCGCTCTAGGCACTTCAAGGGATATTTCTTTTCTCGCAGAATGTTTGGTCACAAAGCCATTGACTGCTATAGGAGGAGTATGAAACATGTAAGATGTTATGCATGTAACAAGTTTGGACATAAAGCAAGGGAATATAGGAGCAAAGTTTGAACTCCAAAGCAAGGGGATCACACATCATCACAATTCCAAGTATTGAAGAAGACAAAATTAGAGAGAAAAGATGTGGCATAACTTAGTTAGCTGACATAATAGACATAGGGGAAATTGAAATTGAAAACCTTCAGTATTCCAATTTGCATATGCATATATTATGATGATAAGTTGTGTATATACACAAGTTATAGTCTGCAGAGTCATGTATATGGAGCTCTAAAGAAAAAGCAGCAAAAACAAACTCAAGAAATGGTTCAGTCATGGGAGATGATGGTTGGCACAGGCTCAAGGGGAGCATATGATTCGAATAATGCATTGTTGGCAATATGGTTAGAAGTCTTTGGGGATTATGCTTCTTGACACATCTTGCTACTAATTGTTGATTGACCAAGAAAATGGATTGCAGGTCACAGGTCGAGATGCTAGTGACAGATGCTTATGGTGTAGGTCATATGATGCGTGATAATTTTTGATAACTATCATGGTCATGTTTATGTCATTCGTCTTTGTGAGTCATGTGATGTATTTTTTTACCCCACTATGCATGGGATGGATGATGTAATTTTTCGTTTTTTGAGTCATGGATATATATCCTCCACTTGGTTGGGTGGGTGAGTAAAAAATGGTGTATTCCCACTTGGTTGGCAGATTGATTTATGTATAGAGTCATATTATGCTTGCATGTGCTAAGGGGGAGCATGGAAGGATTGGTACATCTTGGCATATATAAAGGGGGAGCTCAATCAGAGATTTCAGTAGGTATTTAGGGGGAGTATGGACAATAGAAGATATAACAAGAGAACTTCTTAGTCTACCCTTTGCCCTTGATGTCAAAGCTGGAAAGTGTCTTGGTGTGATGGTTGCCATCAAGTCCAGAGGGGGAGATTGTTGGCATTATGATATAGGTGGTCCTTGATCGCAACTCACTCAGAGGTATGCTATACGTGTTGCCCTTGATGGCAACTCACTTAGATGACAGATCATAGTGCAACAGGTCAAGAGAGAGGTATACACAGGTTAACCTTGATGAAAGTGCATATACATGTGGGTTAGCAAAAGAAAAGGTGCATATACGTACAGACACAGGTTCATAGGAAACTAAGTTTTGGTCTGTGGTATTTGGTCCACGGTATTTTGGTATTGGTCCATGGAATTTGGTCCGAAGTGTTGACCCTAGGTATTGGGTCCAAGGTATTGGTTCTACATGGTTTTGGACAATGGTATTGAGGGAGGCCTAAACCTATATAAGGAGAAGATCATTAGGCCAAGAGGAGCAAGAGTACATGTGATGAATATCTAATGAAGTATGAGATCTAGGATGATGGTAATGGGTTTGTGATGCTTCGCTTGATTTGAACCAAGGAGGCACCTATGCAATTGATGAAGGTTGATGGACTGGGATCTTGATGACTAAAGTTTATTATCATTATATGGTATGATCATGAATAGATCTAAATATTGACACATGTTTTATACTTTATATCTTATGGCCTGGGTATACCTGAAGTTGGAAATCGTAGCATGGTATAAGTAAGTATTTTCAGATCTATACGTGGGTTCTCTCTAGTGAAAGGGAATATACACAGTGGTTTGCCATATTCAAGTAGTGTATACATTATGAGATTTGATATTTCAGGTTGTTGTTGGTTCTAGGGGTTGTTGCAGATTTCGGGCTCTAGTCTATGTTCTGGTAACAACGTTTTGATGACAAGGTTTCAATGATTCAGTTGTTGGATGATTTAGAGTTAATGATTGTATTGTAGTAGTGATTGTTTTGTATTTATGGATCTAATCTAAAAATTTATGAAACGTGGTCCTTGGAAGAAAAGAAAGGTTGTAGCTTTATGTAGGTAACACCTATGTACTAGTACTTCAGCTAGTACAAGAGCTAAGGGGATTGTAGCTCCCTTCCAGGAGAAGCTAGAGAATTAGAGAAGGTTGTAGTCTTCTATAGGTAGAATCCCACGTACTGGTATAAGACTGCACCAGTACAAAAATATTCTAAAAAGAAGTTTCTTATTAAAAGAAGATAGGGACGAATTACAAGAGGTGTTTTTCAGCCACATTAGGTTTCCACCTTATATTATGGTGATCATGTGTGCTTCTTATGTGTGATGATCTATTCCATTTTACTTCATTTTTTTATTGTTCATATGGTTAGTAATGTTCTGATGCACTCATTGAAGATCAACTAACTGAATCATAAGTTTACTGGATATACGCTAGTTGCATTAAAAACAGTTGCATATATACACAAGTATCCTAGGTGTCCCATCGACAAAGTTTGTTAGGAGAATTTCATATTAGGAATTGTAGGAGGAAAGCCTACAATTGTGATAAGAGGATGGATAAAGCATTTTGAGACAATTGGAGAGTTTTGTCTAGGAACAATGCTATTTTTTCAATGACTTGGTTGGGTTCCCAAGTCACAAAAAAAGTAAGATTATCTATGAGGGAATGAAAGCTAGGGAGTGCCAAGGTGTGCAGGGAATTTAAGGAAGTTATAAAATTTTTTATAAAGTTCAAAGGAATGTTAGACATGTCAAGACATGCCAAGTGCTAAGGCATGCCAATGTGTTCTAGGTTCTAGGATGCGGCACCAACACATGCTAGGGATTTCCAAGGAAACAGAAGGGAGGACTCATTTCAATTACAAGTAAATGAATGAATTTGCATGTGTGATAGGGAGTGTTAACAAGTTATAGGTGTTCTAAGGAGGGAGTGAAAACTTATGATAAGTAGTGCCAATAGATGATATAGTGCTAGGAAATCCTACTAAGATGTGTCAAGCGCCATGGTGTGCCAATGTGTGCCTCGGAATGTTAGGGAGTGTTAGGAAAAGACACATGACCAGTAGGTCATAATGCATGGAAATCAAGGAATAAGAGTGGGTGGCCTGCAGTGTTAGTTAGTTCCAAGTGTGTTAAGGAGGAGTTACAAGTCATGCTTGGCAATGCTAAGTAATGTTAGAGTTCTAAGGCAACATCCATCCAAGATCTGTCAATGCATGTAAGGAAGTGTTAGCTAAGATTTCCAGGGAAACACAAGGGAGAACTTTGTCAAGATGAATGCAAATGAACAAATAAGATTTTTTTATTAGAAGTTACAGTGAGTTCTAGGTGTGCTAAGGATAAATTGACAAGGTATGATAGGTAGTGTTAAGGCATGCTACAACCTAGGGCGACATGCCAAGATGTCATAGCTGCTAGAGTGTAACAAAACATGTCAAGGAGTGATAGGGAGTGCTAGGGAAACACAAGGGAGAAATAGGTAAAAATGCATGGAAATGAATGAATAAGAGTTTGTTACCAAGAGTGTCAGCGATGTCTAGGTGTGCTAAGGAGAGAGTGACAAGGTATATTATGTAGTGCCAAGGAATGCTAGAGTGTTAAGGTAGTAGGACAATTTGTTTTAGGAGCTAGGGTGAGCTAGGGAGTGCTAGGGGGTTCCAAGGAAACATAAGGAAGCACTAGTTCAAAATGCGTGGAAATTAATGAATAAGAGCATGTGAGAGGGAGTTTCAATGGGTTCTCGATGTGTTAAGGAGGGAGTGACAAGGTTATATGCTAGGCAATTCCAATGTATGCTAAAATACCAAGACATGTCATGAAGTGACACGGTGTACAAGGGAGTGTTAAAGCATGCCAAGGAATGTAGGGGATGTTAACACATGCCACATAGTGCCAAGGAATTATAAGAGATGTTAGGTGCTATGGCATGTCAAGATGTAAATTGTGTTCTTTAATTGTTTTAGACCAAGGTTGGATGTGATGAGCCTTGTCTTCATAACTTGTTAAGTGGGATGAGTGAGATTGTACATGAGTACCCTAAGATGAGTTACAAGTAGTTCTTAGGTGAACAAAGCATATGTTGAATTTCATGACACATGGGAATCTGAGTTTTGCCTTAGAATTTTTTATGTGAACACACTCAAGTGCCACAACACATCTACTATGCAGAACAAAATATTCCATGAAAGAAAAAGTAATGAATTGAATGAACATAGTTTAGGTTCTGCACATCTTCATATGTTAATGCTTATTATTGTGATAAACAATAGCCATTTATATGTTTGGTGTAAGACTCCTCTGGAGATTTGGATCCAACAACAACATCTCTATGGTAAAAGGTGTACTGTTAGAGGTTACTCCATCAAAAATAGCAACGAAAAGGGACCTTACTATGTGCACAGATGAATAATTAAGAATATTGTTATCTATGAGTGCTGATGTGGATGTATGGGACAAAATTATACAGGTAGTGAATCTTTTTGTTCAACCAATCAAGGTCTAAAAAGGAAAATGTGTGATTATATATACATGCATGATAGTATTTGGAGAAATGCTAACATAACCCACAAATTTGTTGACAGTTCGCTGGAGATTCCCTATAAGTGTTCCTAAATTTAATAAACACATAAAATAGGATTGAATTTTCAATACAAAATATAAATTGATAAGAACGTGGAAAATTTTTGAAAGTGTAAAAATTGGTATGGTTTAGAGGGACCGATCCCTTTGAAAAGTTTTAAATGTGGTAATTAAGGTTGGGCTTCATTCTAGAACCCCTTTGGGCACCCATCTTAGGAATTGGTGTAGGATGCAACATTTCAAAATAATTTTTGTAGTAGTGATGTCAACACTTGTATAGTGACATTGGGTTGGATTTGGCCTCTCAAAGCTCATTGGTCTACATTGGAACTTCTATAGGGTGATGCCTTAAATGATTTGGTGTACAAGGGCATGATTTGATATTTAGTTTGCATTGAAGAAGCTTTAGAGGCTAGATATTGCAGAAAAACACCTTGTTCTGAACAGAGAATCACATGCCATAGAAGAAAGTAACAAAAAGTACACATATTTTAAACTCAAATGACATTAGTATTTATTACTCTTTGAAACAAGAAATAACTAAAACTTTCAAACACTACTATTCACTTTTCCTTTAGTCTAGAAGCTACAATGAATCTGGAAACATGTACAACAATGTCTCAACCTTCCTAACCCCTAATCATAATGCACCTTCCTTGCATTGATAGATAAGACAACTAAAGTCTATCCCTAGTGAAAATGATATCAGATATGCAAACATGCTTCCTTAGCTAAGGCTACGAATTAATAACTAGGGAAGTGCTCCTTTTAACTATGCATGCAAAAGCTAAATAAAGCAAAGAGTTTCACTACTTCAGGTGCCAGAAACGAATCCACTGCCAAAGATAAGTCCTTTGCCAAGAACAATATATTAAGGACTTGAAAACTTTGTTGCTTCCTTCAAGAGAGGTGTATGCCAAATAGAACTAAGCTAGCATGCACTATCCTACAAATTCTTTCACCTTTAATAGAAATCTTGTGCACAGAAAAAGACAAGAGACCAATATCCAACAGAATCCGCTGACCAGCTAGAGGCCCTTGTGCTCAAATAGTGAGATAATAAGGGAATGTCAACTAGGGAGGAATATTTCACCACCAAAATTGACAATATATAGAATGGGTAGAAAACTATCAGACCTAATGTTCAAGGACAAATGAATTAATCCATAATTGGTGATCCAAAATGAAGTCAATCCTTCTTTATTTATAGATTTTGCAAAGGAGTTTCATATTCTTAGGTGATTGAGTAAACCTTTCTCCAAACCCCAAATTTGGGTTTTTTAAGCCTAGTTTCCCCCAAAATTTACCAACAATGGGTATTTCAGGGTCTTCCCCCTTTACGGAGGACTATAGTCTATGGGGATGGATAGGATATTACGTCCCATTCGTCCTCAATTTGTAGAAGATGTTACATGGCACCTAATAAAAGAAACTATGCTTTAGTTTATGAGGTAATAAATAAATGCTTATTTCTTTCCACATAGGACATACATCTTGAAAAAAAGATCATGGGGTAAAAACACTACAAAAGACCTAAATCTTACTACCATTTTCATAGTCCAAGAATAAAAACCCTTTCAAGTGAAACAAGGTCAGTACCACATACTACAAGCACAAATGACAAATTCAAAAACAATAGATTTATTCAATGAAAGAATGATAAATCATATTAGTGCACTTCAAATTTAATAACTCTTGAGTTGTAGTGTCAATTGAAATTTTTCATGTTGGATCATAATTAAGTACTCAATCTTGTTTTGGGTTCAATTTGGGGAAAAGGAGGAGCTTTTGGTGACAATGGGATGATCAAGTTTTTTAGAAGGGAGCTTTGCTATACTTTTGAACATACAAGCCATGCACTCTACTGGAGGAGATAAAAAGAAGCCTTTAATCAAGACCTTTCCAAGATCAATTTGGAGGAAAATCCATTTCAAATCTTAAACATAGTTCTAGATTCAAGCAAGAGTAGTCATTTTTCAAAACAATTATTAACTCCCAAGAAATTGGAGTCAAGTTGACATGTTGACCACTTATTCTTATACTAGACAAGGAAGCATTTATGAAAAGTCCTTAGCCCTTTGGTCCAGTATTTGATGTAAATCTCTTGATTAGAAATGTAATAAGAGATGTTATTTATATTAAGGAAAAGGGAAAAGTAGAGGGTCGTTTAATAATTATCTCTAAAAAACTCTCAATAGAATCCTAACATATTTGAAATGGAAAAGAATAACTCCGTTATTTTTTTCTCTAGAAACTTTGCTAATTTCCATGACTGAAGAATGTATTCATGCCCTGAAAGAAGCTCACAAATGCTTTTGAAATTGGTTGAAGAAAAGAAAATGTGCAAAGCTACACTCACATAGAGTTATGGAAAAAAGGTATGTGGAGCTTGTTGTCCCAGAATCGAAATAATGAATGGACAAAAGGTGAAAAAACCAAGTCAAAAGGTATGTGTAGCTTTTGTGATGCAGAGGTAGATGTTAACTCCACACTCTACAGTGAAGTCTTTGCGGTTCAAGTGACATAAAGGTTTGCATGCATAACTTTGGATTAAAGGAAGTGGAGCATGATGCTACATGTCCACTATTACCCCACTTTCTATATGAGTTACAAGAGATAAAAATAATGAGATAGAGGAGATAGAGAGTAGATACTATTGTTAACCAAATTTAATAAAAAATATTACTATGTCTTCCTTGACATAAAAGAAACATCTTCCATAAAATATTTTCTCCATGAACCTGATTTAAAATGAATCTCTTCCGTTGATGTGCCTAGCCACAAATAGAAGCAATGCCGATGGGCCAATTTCAGTTTATAAAAATCACAATTAGTTCAAATTGTAAGATCTCCTA
Organism: Pinus taeda; assembly: GCA_000404065.3. NCBI lineage: Eukaryota > Viridiplantae > Streptophyta > Pinopsida > Pinales > Pinaceae > Pinus > Pinus taeda. The sequence continues at coordinate 64,892 of APFE031370617.1, forward strand.
TTTTCAGTTCAGATTTTAGTTACAAGTAGTGAAACAGGACTCGCCGATCAATCACGATTAATCACGAGTTGGAATCTACTCACTCTCCAAATGATCTGATCTAAATATTTGTGAATCTAACTCATGTTGACCAAGTTTAACTCATTGTTAATGCATGTTTTACTTGAGACTTTCCATTTAAAGAAGATTCCTGTGATTGATTACAATTATTCGATTTTTAGCCTTGACTCGGCGAGCACAAATTTTCAAGTTTAGGTATGTTGCATTGCTAAAAACTAAATGTCAGTCATTCCAAAATTTATTTCTCAATTCTTAGGCCCAAAACTCATACATTGAGATCTTCAGTAATCAATCACTACTCACTATTACAAAGTGTTAGGAAACCAACTCACCAAAAGATAGAAAAGATAGATCAATGCTTTAGAATTCAGCCTCTTCGAGGGGGAAACCTCCTTTACATTACACAAATGAACAATTATTAGATGATAAAAATGACTAAACCTCCCTTCTATATTTATGAGTCTAAGGGGTCATAAAATAATCAAGCCGACATAATAGTAATAACACAAGGGCACAAAAATAACAATAGTGGGTTTCTGTGGGGCATAGTAATAACAATATGGGGACAATAGGGGCACAATAATAATAATAAGAAATACAATGACAATACTAATGGGGGAATCACTAGTATTATACAAGCCTAACATGCCCCTCTCCTTTCAAAAAGCCTTGTCCTCAATGCTTGAGTTGTTTTGGATGCTTCTGTATAACATTCTCATCCTCCCATGTGGAATCTTGAGTACATAAGTTCTTCCACTTGATGAGATACTCCGAAATTAATAGATTTCATAGCTTTCAAGTTCTTGTTTCTGTGATTACTTCCGGTTCCAATAAGATTTTTCCTTCCTTGTCAAGTTTTGGCAATATTTTTTGAACTGGGAACTTTTCACCTATAACCTTGTTTAAACATGAAACATGGAAAACTAGGTGCACTCGAGAAGCTGTAGGAAGATCTAGTTTGAATGCCATAGTACCAATATTTTCTTGTAGGCACTATAATACTTTGGTGATAATTTATTATTCTTCTTAGCTTACTTGAGGGGAATTTGATTATATGGTTGTAGCCATAGGAATACCTAGTGTTATCAGGAAAACTAGTGTCCATTCAGAGATGCTAGTCCCACTAAAATAGGTAGCTATCTTAGAAACAAACAAATTAAAGTCACTTGTGTTTTCCTTTATAAGAACTAGATGAGAGAGAAGCAGAGAGTACCAACCTTAGTCTTCCGCTTGGCTCTTTGCTTGTTTCCTCTCCCCTTTGACAAATATTTGCTACTCCTTACTTGCTTGTCCCACTTCAAATAACACCTGTAGAGTCAAAGCAACATAATACCATCAATGCATAGAGATATAAAATCATAAACAATATAGGATCAGATATATACTGACCATACAAATGCATATATCAACTCAAGCATACAAGAATATGGAGTGAAACTCAAATAGCTTTATTGATAGAAGTAGTAGAAGAGAGGATTACAACCCATTTATCTAACCCAGTGCCATCCTCCCAGCATGAAGGCCCTTCTTCACCACATGAAAAGCTAGACCACTCAATACAATGATGTTCCAGAAAGAAACCAACAACACTTCCTTACAAGATGCAAAATTCTAGCCTCTGGATCTCTAGGATGAGGGATCGATATATAGATGTTTGTAGGTGGGTGAGTCAAATTCTGGGTTTTTTATTAGTGTCATTTCTCTGATAGTTCTCAATTCCACTTGCAGATTTCATGATCTCTTACTCATCCTTGGGTGAATTTAGAGAGGCAAGTGTCACAGGAGAAGTTTCTAGAAGATTCCATGATCATCCACCTTGCAAACTGTCTCTGCCATTTGTCTACTCTCACCCATCACACCCCATACAAAGGCTTTTCAGTATGCATCACACCCCCCATGTGCATTAGGTGGGATGCATCGCACTTTGACCATCGAGTAGGTGAGATGGTCTAGTTTTGACAAGTTATGAGCAGTTTGTCATGGAGAACTTATGGGAGATGATGTAATCAGCTGACCTTGTTCCTTTAGGGTACGAAACAACACTTTTACAGACTTAGAAGCCCTTGGTTTATGGGCATATAAGATTGGGGTTTCAATGCCCAAATATGTCTATAACAGTTGCCCCTTAAAGCATGAGGTCGTAAATCTTTTGATGTCGAGTGAAATGCTTTATCATGAGGATCATAGGTTTTTCGAACTAGAAGGTGACCTATAATAAGATACAATACAATACATTATCTTCATAATATTTTCATGATCTGGCTGAGGTGGGCATTCCCATGCTCAACTTTATAAATTCATTTTCATGTACATAAGACAGACAACTGTCTGTATGGCAGACTGATGATTCTGGTAGAGCCATCATCCTTTAGCTCAGATGACTATCTATGCAACTATGATGTACATTTGATATTTTCATTTTCCTCAATATATCGTAGCCCATATGGATGAAACTAGATCGAGGGTCTTCAAACTTGTTCAATATTCACTCGAAGTACAAGTTGATCTGTGTGAAAAGATGTTCTTAAGTCGAACATGGAAAGACATCGCCTGATTACCAGCGAATGATGTAAGTTGTTAACAGGTGTGAGAGAAATCACCAATAATGATAATGACCCCCAAGGCACTGCAGTACAATTCACATGGTGTGAAAATGGGACTTGGCATCGAACACCATGCAAAATATTTTAGGCAAAGGCCATTGATGTAAACCTATCGTTGGAAGTGAGAAACTTGCCATTGACACATGAAAGCTTCAAAGTACTAAAAGGGTTGTTCCTAAGTCAACTTCTTGGATAATGAGCTGACGCCGACAAGAAGTGACCCATCATAGGAGCACCTTAATGAATCCCACATCTAGACACAAAATGGAGCAAATGATTTTGTGGAGGTGAAAAGGATCTGATGATACAAGGTTCAGGGTGGTGGTCATGAAAGAATGAAGGGTGAAGGTATTGCAGTGGATGAGACACAAGCTATGTTGGTGAATTCTCTGAGCGACTTCTCTTGAACATATCGGCGACACTGAAATGGTTGGTAGCGTTAACCCCAAAAATGGATGGTACAATGGACCAATGGTGATATGATCGGTGAACAGAATAACCTAACCTGACTCAATCATGGTGATGGAGTGAAAGTGTCATGTTCAAGAGCGACTTGCTACCAATAAAGTTTCTTCAAGTTTTCTTCACAATTTTTCCCCAATCATTTCTGACCAGTACCTCTTTATTTTTTTCAAGCATGAGGAGGATAACATATGATTGTTCTATAATTTTCCCTTCGAGCAAACCTATCGCTATGTTTTAATGAGCCTAGCGACAGTGAAAATCATACTTGTCTACATGGACAAGTTTGTTGCTATTGTTTTAACAAGTTTAATGACAAGGATAACTCAGTCCTTTTCAATTTTAGAGAGTCTGAAAAGAGATGGAAAGGAAACTTCACTAATCCTTTTTCGTAATATAATCCCTTAAGTATGAAAAAGTATAAAATAACATGAAAGGGATGACTTTTCAATATTTTTAACGAGCCGAACAAGATAAGCGGTCGATCTTTTTATGAAATGATCCCTCAGGACCAGAAAGATTAAAATCTAGAGGAGGGATGGCACTTCCAATCACTTTAACGTGCTGGAGAGGCCAATTGCTCGACAATCTTTTCATATTTACAAGTCAGATGAAAAGAGCTTAACGAAGACTCATTTTTTGAGGAAGTAGTGATGATTTTGGATAGTAGCTGGTTCCAGGTAAGGTTTGGAACTTTTCGATCACAACAGTGTAAAGAAGGTGGCTAATAGGATCACTCATTGTAGATGTTCCTCAAAAGGGGTAAACAATCAAATGGAGGCGTATGATCGGCTAAAAAAGAGTGGAGGTGATTGTAAGAACTTGACTAAGGCTCAAAATCTGATAATAACGTGATCACAATGGTTATTTACTGAAGGTGGGTTCATTTCTTAATGAGCTTAAGCTCTGGTGGAACATATGCTCATTACTAGGTTTATTTTTTAACGAGCTTGAACTTCACGTAAAACTTCTCGTGACTAGGTTTATGTTTTAACGAGCTTGAACTTTGCCAAAACATTGCTCATGGCTAGGTTTATTTTTTAACGAGCTTGAACTTTGCGGAAACATTTCTCGTGGGTTTGCATGCCCCCAGCATGATGAAAAGGAGACTCTCTTGTAACCAAACAGAAATCACTGCGGTGAACCAGGATGGCTTTGTCTTGAATAGAGAAAAGTGAATGGTGTGACAGACCAATCACATAACCTACAAGGAAACTTATCTTTACAACTAGGTGCAGGCCCCCCAAGCTTCATTACATTCACCAGACTACTCATGGCGATTAGGTGGATGGAATGAAGGTTCAAGAGATACTGATTTCGCTTGGAATCCACTATATTTACAATATCTGATAGAAAATTAAAAACTAGAGGATGATTAAGGTTGTTGGAATATTCTTTGTAGTAATCTGGAAGATGGGAATGATGGTGGTAATCTTCCCATGGTGCCTCTCCTATCATCATTGACTGAATGATTTCTTTGTCTGTAGAATGTGCATGCGACCAAGGATCTGAAGAGGTGCCATATTTCTTAAACCTTTCTATCCAAACACTCAATGAGCATTGATTTGAGTTTTCCCCCGAGGCCAAGAAGATTGATTGCTACAATATTTCTAAAATGGCGATGATACATGTTGAAAAAGTGTTCAGGAATCTTCTGAATCTTTTAGATATAGAAGATATCATATTGCAGGTTTCCACCGTGGCCACTTCGGCCGGATTGTTTGGAGGTGGTAGGAAAAAAATACCCATCTATGTAGGGTATTTTAGTAAGCCTACTCTGATATTTTAAAGCGATTGAGAGTTTCCGTGGATCATCGGGATGCTTCCAGTAACTTGTGAACTGTTGGGAGGAAAGGTTTGTTAGTTGATGATTTTAATTCCTCCTTGAAAAGGAAGTGCAATCTTTCTAAAGTATGTTGACACAATAGCAGCCATAGCATAAATCCAGGGCCTTCCGAGTAGGATGTTGTAATTGAGGTTTCCATAGATAACTTCAACATCAATTTCTATTGTTTTGCCCCCCAGTTCAACATGCAAGTTACTTAAAATCTCATACGGGTGTACGTCTGTCCATTGAATGCTTTTAACGTCGTTGACGATTGCGAAAAGGGTGGTCAGCCTAAAGTTTTCCAACAAATCATTGACATAGTACATGTAGATGCCCCCTCTTGAGGGCTTTCACTTGAATGAGGAAAGCGAGTTGCACTAGTAACTGAGGTTCATATCCTTTATGATTAAAGGCCACAAGATTGGAATCTGCTGGGTCAATCCCACCAATTGCTGATAATAGAGCCTGCTTTTGGGAGGGGCCATTTTGCAGTACTTCAAGTTTCGACATAGCGGACAATGATTGGGCCAGGTCCTCTACTATATTATAATTATGTGCTACTTTGGCATGGGGATTAAATGTTGATTTGTGTACTACTCCCTTTGGTGGCTTTATCGTTAGTTCAGGATTGATGGGTACCACCACTTCGGTTGAAGTTGTTGTCGAACTACTAGGTTGATCAGTAGCCTTGTTGTTTGACAACTGTCGATTCCCGTAATCTTTATTCCTTATCGATATCAAAGAATCATTTTGATATTTCAAAATGGAAAACATAATCACTTGGGAGGGGGAAGCATGGTCACTAGCAACGAAATTGGTTTCTAGGCTTGGAAACAGGTCTGTCAATACTACTAAGGTTTTGGAACTCTTAAAGAATTTATTCATCTCATCTTTATGCGGACATTCTCTCATCCAATGGTCTTTGTCACATCTAAGACATGGCCCAGGAGGTTTCTCTTGCCCATAAGGGTTTGCAGAAGATTTTTCAGGAGACGAATAATCCTATTTATTCTTTTCACTTTCGCTTTCTTCTTGCCCCCTAGTTTCTTTGGTTCTTTCCCTTTGTCAGTCGACACGAAATTAACCTCTGAGGGAAGACATTGTTCATTTCCATTTTGACCAGAAATCATGTGGGCTTTCTTAGATGTAGCCTTTGCGATTTTCGTGCTTGTTGTACTTATCACGCCATTGCTGGCATGAGAGTCTTTGTTTGATTTAGGAGGAGGAGGAATGGAAAATTCTAGTCTAGGAGCATCAGGGATTTTATCATAGAGCATGCTAAGCTGAGTATAGATGAAGTCTAGATATTGCACACGAGTGATGACTTGCTCTTCAATGACAACCCCACCTTTTGCCACATATTTTGGAATAGAAGGTAATAATGAGTTACTAAACCATTCAGCTAGCAGCTGATCAGGAACATATGTTTTCACCATTCAACGATGACACCGCCACTCATGAATATGATTAGATATGTGAGTGGTTGTCGTTTTCTTCAAATTGCTAAGAAGCTCCATTCCAGTTTTGTACCTTATGGGTAACTAAAAATGGGTTAAAAAGGTGGTGGAAAGGGCATTGAAGTTATCAAATGAAGCTCTAGGCAATTCGATGTACCATTTTGCTACTGGACCAGTTAACATTCACTGAAAAAGGTGAAGCCTAATCGAATGATCATTGAGAGTGTTGGATGAACATAACAGATGAAAGGTCATCACATGATTCAATGGATATTCACCTAGATTTCCATTGAATTTAGGAATATCCGACGGAAGTTTATGAGGAATCGTCGTCCACCGGGGGGCATAAGAAATTGGATCATTTGTTAGTCGATTTAGATCTCGTAATTCTAAAGCTGTTACAAAGGGAAATTGTTGATTCGGGTTTACGAAGCATACCTAGGATAAGATGGGATTGCCTGAGTAGTGGGTCTTTACATACCAGCATAATGTATCTAATGCTGATAACTTTCATAAGGTTGATGGGCATAACCATTGTGATATGATTGATGGTGACCGTTTTGAATATACAACTACCCATTTGCCGCAAAGATTTGTTGCTTATGTCCTCGATAAGCTTGTTCAAATTGCTGTTGTTGATATTGTACTAGCCATGGTTGTGAAGCCATTTCCTGTTGTCCAATACTGGATGTCTGAGCAAGATGAGTGGTCATAATACCTGTTTGAGCCTGAGTCACTCCAGTTAAGGAGCAACTAATTGGCAATTGTGGTTGTGTCGTGGAGACAAGAGGATGTTGTATTATGACCTGAGAATCTTGAGGACGGCATACAACAGAAAACGGTGTACTTGTGACACCGTCACAATAGCTGGTGTAGTGGGGATATTCGACACAGGTAGACTTGATTGCATTGAATATACAACTCTTGGTTGTTGAGGCAGTATTGGCATCCAACCACTTGATGTAATTCTAGCTTGACCCAAATTGTATTGTGAACTCTCATATGGTTGTTCTCCTAGAGGGAACAACGAAAAGGCATACTGCCCCCCATATGGCAGCAATCCAATTCTCAAAGGAACGGTTAGCCTTTGGAGACGGGATTGCCCAAACTCATATTGTTGTGAAGGATCAATTTGATGAGACTCAACATAAGAAATTCTAGATATTATTCTAGATGAACAAACAGGGTCAGACCATACTGTTGAAACAGTCCCTAGGTGGACTTCCTCTAGTGGTTGAGAGCTAGTTGGGATAAATGGTATACCAGCAAACATTGTTGGAGTGGTGGTAGGAGGTTTTGCTGCCGCTGTATCGGAAAACATAGTCATAGATGTCGATGGTTGTCCAGACATATCAAGTCTATGCAAAAGACTTCCTAGTGATTCTATAGGAACTTGCGATGAAGGGAGACTATCTTCTAAAGTAGAAGGATACAGGTGGATCCCAGTTCCAAAATGCAATGGAGTACTAGATGGAAGATCCTCCGTAATTTGTTCTATAGAAGCTAGTCTAGGTGGAAGAGGTAGACCATAAGGTCCGTAAAATATTTATGGTGGTGAAGAATGTATAGATTCTGCAGCGACATATTCCAGAGGGGTAACACCTTCTGACTCAATCCCAGATGGAGTTGGTTCAGGAATAGAAGTGTTTACCGTTACACTTGGATCAGTTCTAATGTCCTCTTTTAACTACGTAACTTCTTCTATAGAGGCAGGGATACCAGAAATAGTTGGAGTAACTGGAGTCTCTGAGGATGTTGGAACACAAGTTTCAAACAAATCAGGAGACTTTGACCCAGTTAAATGAGTTCTCTTGGCTCAGAATGGTTTCATTTCCTTAGTCAAAGACGGTTGACTCATTAGTCTTCGCAAACGATGGGGTTTTGATTGACTTTCTTCGACGATTTCGGATTACTTGATCAACTCAAAATAAAAAGGGGAAAATGTTATTACGAATTAAATGAATTTTATGATGCTTTGACACAACTTGCTTTTTCAATTTTTAAGAGTTGAGAAAAAGATGAAGATGACTCTAGTTTCCTTTGATTTTTAATGAGGCTGAAGTGACAAGTGCTCAGATGGACCTTTTCTTTCAAGGATTTTGAAAAAGAACAAAAGTGACTACTCTGGAAATCTAGATAGAGGGATTACCGAACCAATCGTAAAACTGCAGAATACTTTTTATAGTATGGCAGTCAATCTTCTTGAATGTTGTGTTCAATGCATTGTGATCAATAGGGCGGCAGACATGGATTCCTAAGGATAAAGGATATATCCTATTGTGGTCTCCAAATATATACTCGATGGTACGTGAGAGCAAAAGTTTGTGCTAGCACTTGTCATCTCAAAGAGGAGGAATCACCCAACCTATGATGAAATTGATAGTTACCAGACTTTACGACGCTATAATACATCTTTAGCCTGGGCTTCTAAATGTTGTGCATTAGGTTCCAAATCATTTTTATGTTCATTGAAATTTATTTCACAGTTGATCTTTCTTAAGAAGTCTTCCTTTAAGGCTCACCACATGTTGTAGATAGACAACTCCTAAATATGCAATCTAAGATGATAAACAGATGTTCACTTTCTCTTTTTGCAGTGAAAATCCTAACTACTAAGGAAAGAGAAGAAAAGTTCTTTCAACATAGAGCAAAGAGCACACACTAAGATGCACTGTCCTAAATCAATTTCCACAAGCAGCCTAAATGCAAATGCACATGCATGTATTTGGTTTCTTCTTTCTTAATGTGTGAATGATAAAAAGAATGCTAAGTACAAATCTGAATTATCTTTTCAAAGCAACAGTACTAACAATTTTCTTTTCAAAAGACCAAAGGAAGATAAGGATGACACTTTGTGATTTTGAATTGAAAACTACTTTCAAAACTTGAAATACTATTAATTCAAAACAAATACAAAAGTAACAGTGTAATCGACTATCAAAAAGAGGAGGATTCTTTTCTTTGACAGAAAATGACACTTGTGACACTTTCAAATAAAAAGGTGACAGTTCGGCTAAGCTACTATTTGTAATGGAGAACTGTAGATGGCGAAAAATACATAAAAACATTCACAATTCTTTGTACAATGGAGGCTGAATAATGCAAAGGAAGGGAGTTTCAACAATGGTATACTGATCAAAGACAGCAAAACTCCTGAATAAAGTTGAAGAGAATGAAGAAAAACCAAAATCTGGAGGCAAAATAGTCTTATTTGATCATCGCTCTTGTAACACAGGGAAATAGGGATGCATCTCACCTACAACACATGGGAGGTGTGATGCATCCAGACTGTCAAAAGCAGACAGTGCGATGGTCTAGGGTTGAGACTTTAGCTTGGTTTTTTGTCACAGTTCGCAGCTTAGTTCAGGGATATAGGCTGAGCTAATGATAGTCAGTAAATACAAAGCATAGGGGCTGATCTAATGAGGTTACTTGAGACACCACCAAGGCACTGAGGATGTTTGCAAGTCAGATGTTGAATTCATAAACTAACGCGGATATTGACTGAAGCAACATTTATCTAATTTGAAGTTGCATAGAAAAAGTAGTTTGAAGGCTTGCTGGCATAACTTCACGCTCCGTCTGTAGTTTATAAAGTAAACAAACTAGGAATAAGCAAACAAGCTATTCATTCCCCAATGGAGTTGCCATTTTCTTGTCTGGAAAACTACTGTCCATTCAGAGCTGCTAGTCCCACTAAGATGGGTAGTTATCTTAGAAAAAAACAAATTAAAGTCACTTGTGTTTTCCTTTATGAGAAGTAGATGAGAGAAAAGTAGAGAGTACCAACCTCAGTCTTCCACTTGGCTCTTTGCTTGTTTCCTCTCCCCTTTGACAGAACTTTGCTACTCCTTACTCGCTTGTCCCACTTCAAAGAACAACTGTAGAGTCAAAGCAGCATAATACCATCAAAGCATAGAGATCTACAATCATAAACAATATCGTATTAGATATATATTGACCATACAAATGCATATATCAACTTAGACATACAAGAATATGGAGGAAAACTCAAATAGCTTTATTGATATAAGTAGTAGAAGAGAGGATTACAACCCATTGATTTGAGCCAGCACCATCTTCCCAGCATGAAAGCCCTTCTTCACCTCATGAAAAGCTATGTCACCCAACACTATGATGTTCCACAAAGAAACCAACAACACTTCCTTACAAGATGCAAAATTCCAGCCTTTGGATCTCTAGGATGAGGGATCCATATATAGATGTTTTCAGGTGGGTGAGTCAACTTCTAGGTTTTTTATTAGTGTCATTTCTCTAATAGTTCTCAATTCGACTTGGAGATTTCATGATCTCTTACTCATCCCTGGGTGAATTGAGAGAGGAAAGTGTCACAGGAGAAGTTCGTAGAAGATTCCATGATCATCCACCTTGCAAAATGTCTCTACCATTTGTCTACTCTTGTCCATCTCACCCCATCGAAATTATTTTTAGTATGCATCACACCCACCATGTGCATTAGGTGGGATGCATTGCACTTTGACCATGGAGCAGGTGAGATGGTCTAGTTTTGACCAGTTCTGAGCAGATTTTCATGGAGAACTTCTGGGAGATGATGTAATGAGCTGACCTTGTTCCTTTAGGGTATGAAACAACAATTTTAGGGACATAGAAGCCCTTGGTTTATGGACATATAAGATGGGTTGCAGTGCCAAAATATGTATATAAAACCCAGACACCTAGATCAAAACTTCTTTCACTGTGATGTTGATCTTCCTATTCTTTCATTCTATTCTGCACCAACGTGAGGTTATCCTTTAAGAGTTGGAGAACTTGTTGTGGATGGTCAATGTGATGTTCCACTACTTGAACCTTAGAAGTTTATCTTAAATATGATGTGGATGGTGGATGATATCCATAAAGTGCCATAAATGGGGTCATTTTTGCCACAGTATGGAAGCAAGTGTTATACCACAATTCAGCGAGAGGCAACCATTTGACCTGTTGTGTTTGTTTATCAGATAGAAAGAAATGAAGATATCATTCCTAATATTTTTTTACTATCTCAGTTTTCCCATCATATTTAGGTTGACAAGATGAGCTATGAGCTAACTAAGTACCGAGACAAGAAAATAATTTTGTCCAAAAATTTCCAGTAAAAATGGGGTCACTGTCACTTACAATAATCTTTGCGTTTCCATGTAGCTTTTGAATTGTTTCCATAAATGCAGTAGAAACTGTACTGGCTTTAAATGGATGTGATAATGCACAAGAGTGTGCATACTTGGTAATTCTATTAACTACCACCATGATGACACTGTTTCCCTCAAACTTTGGTAAACCTATGATAAAATCCATTGAAACCTCCTCCCAACATTGGCTTGGAATGGATAAAGGTTGTAATAAACCTGGGGTCTTAATTGTTTCAACTTTATTTTGTTGGCAAAACAAACATTCCACCATAAACTTTTGAATATCCAATCTAAGGCCATCCCAAAAAAAATCATTCTTAACCCTGTGGTAAGTTTTTAAAAATCCTTAGTGCGATCCTAAGGGAAAAGTGTGTAGTTCCGTAAGAATATTTTGTTTGAGTTGGGAATTCTTACATAGGTATAAGCGATCTTCATACCATAATGAATAATTTTTACTACTAAATGTATCAGATATACTGGGATCTTTTTATAACATTCGAATGAGTTCGCACACTTCTTCGTCATTCTTCCATTCCTTCCTTGCTTCTTTTATCGAATCTGGTTGGATAATAGAAATGGCACACAACAATGCTTCCATATCCTCATCCTTTCTTGAGAGTGAATCAACCACAACATTTTGCTTCCCTTTTTTGTAGATGATTTCAAATTCATAACCCAACATCGTTGTGATCCATTTATGTTGCTCTTCAGAGGATAATATTTGTTCTAAAAAGTATTTAAGACTATCATGACCCATTTTTACCTTGAAGTGTTTTTCCATTAGGTAGGGTCACCATTTCTTAAGTGCATGTAGGATTTCCAGCATTTCCTTCTCATAAATAGCTTTGTATAAATACTTTCCCTTGATTGGAGGACTTTCGAAAGTGATCAGTCTTTCATCTTGCATTAAAACAACACCAATTCCATTTCCTGGAGCATCACAATCCACAATAAAGGTTTTTGTGAAGTCTGATGTAGCTAAGGCCGGTGCTTGGCACATTGCCCCTTTAAGATGTTCAAAAGCCTTTGTTGCTTCTGGAGTCCATGAGAATGCATCTTTCTTCAATAATGTTGTTAGAGGTACTACTATTCTCCCATAATTCTTAGCAAAATTGCAATAATACTATGTCAGCATGAGAAATCCTCGCAGATCCTTCATGGACGTGGGGATTTTCCATTCCTCAGTGGCTTTAATGTTTCTAGGGTCTACCTTAACACCTTCATGAGATGCAATATGACCCAGATATTCCACCTCTTATACTCCAAAGAAACATTTGGAGCTTTTTCATATAATTGTTTCTCCTCCAATAGTTTGAGCACCATATCAACATGTTCAACATGATTATTCTAAGACTTGTTGTAGATTAGTATATCATCAAAAAATACTAACACACATTTTCTAAGGACGGGTTTGAAAATGGAATTCATAAAACCTTGAAATGTAGGAGGTGCATTGGTAAGGCTGAAAGGCATGACCAAAAATTCATAATGACCCTCATGAGTTCTAAATGCCGGTTTCAGAATGTCTTTAGTATTCATTCTCATTTGATGATATCCTGAACGAAGGTACAACTTGGTGAGGTAAATTGGTCCATTCAATTCATCCAATAAGTCATCAATGACAAGAATGGGAAATTTGTCTTTAATAGTGAGCTTATTGAGCTCCCTATAATCCAGACACATCAGCCATGATCCATCCCTCTTGTGCACCAATACTACTGGAATAGAGAAAGAACTCTGACTAGGTTGAATTATTCTAGCCTCTAGCATTTCTGCAACCATATGTTCAATTTCACTCTTTTGGGCATAGGGATATCTGTATGGCCTGATGTTTGGAGGAACACTTTTGGGAATCAAATGAATAGCATGATCACAATCACGAATAGGTGGGAGACCTTTGGGAGTCTCAAATACCTTGGAATGATTGTCCAAGAATTTTTGGAGATCTAGAGAAATAGATGATTTCCTTTTTAGAACTGATTATATTTCACGATTTCCCTGTAATACCCTTTAATTCAACTTCCTTTCCTTCTGCATAAAATTCCATGAAAATTTCGTGAAAATTAAAATTTATTGTACCAAAGGATTGTAGCCATTGGACTCCTAGTACAACATATTCTCCCATGGATATCTTGATATTATGGCACTTTCCAGAGAAATTTATGGTTCCTCCACTTACAACCATCACTTGACACTCTGGTGCTAGATATAGGCAGCAATTCAATTCCTTCACTATCTTACAGTGAATAAAATTATGGGTACTTGCCCAATCAATCAACACTCTTACCTTTTTCTTCTTGATATGTCCTTCTATCTTCATAGTTTGAGGATTGGAAATTCCAACCAATGCATTACAATATATGTTTGGATTCATTTCTTCTTTATCTAGGGTTTGTTCCTACAGTATATCCCCTTCTTTGTTGAGATTTTCTATTTGAGTCAAATAGGCAAAAATCTTTGAACGATGACAACAATAGGGATTCAGTTCCTAGATTAGCTCCAGGTTGTTGGGAGGGAGTTAATGCCTCCTATATTTGATGTGACAGAGTTATGAGGCTGTTAGATTCTCTATGCTATATAACAGGCAACCATTCGGATGGTTTGCTAAGAGAGTGTGAGGATTTCTTGATGTAATCTCCAAATTTGATTAATATATTCCTGATGCCTATGGTTGGTGGATGTAGCCCAGATTGGTTAGGCGAACCACATTAAATATTGTTTTATATGTGCTTCTGCTATGTGTTTAATTTAGTTTTGTTGTGCACCTAATCCAACAAATGGTATCAGAGCTTGTTGGAGGTGCTGGTGTGTGTCTGACTACTGGAGGTGGAGCGCTGCGTGTGGAAGCTTACTGTTCAAACTGCCTGGAGAACGCTTGTCCGCCTACGTATTGCCTGGAGGTGTTGTATACTTGTGCATGGAGTGGATCGGATAGCTGCCTGGAGGTGCTGTTGCTGCGTGGAGTGGATCCCTGCCTAGAGGTGTTGTATATTGCATGGAGCCTGTTCTTTAAATTGCTGGTGCGCTAAAGTTTAAATTGTTGGTGCGTATGTTTTTATTGCGTGGAGCTGGTGTTTTAAATTACTGGTGCGCTAAAGTTTTAATTGCTGTCAGCCCATGCTTAGTTGCCAAGCCTCTGGATTCGTTTTGCATCTTTTTTCCTTCTAAAAAACTATGATCAATGGGCCATGTTCACTTGCTTGCTGAGCCGGAGTCTTCCATCACAGATTTTTTTTTTTGGGGAAATTTTAGTGGAGGTCGTAGGGGAGTTTTGAAGAAGTATAAGGATACATAGTGTTTCAACGGTGCACTGGTAGATAAATTATGAGGTGCACAGGTTCAACGATCCATGAAGAGCATTGAAATTGAGTTGATCCTCAGGAAACTTTATAAGTGGTCATTAATATTAACTTTATTGATGTTTGGGAAAATGTCCTGTCCACGGATATGTTTTTAAATTAGATGCACATGAGTACACTTATAAGAAAGAGGTTGGATGGATCTATGGCTCTATTACACAAGATCCTCTAGCAGATTTTAAGACACATTTCCGTGGGTGGAGTTCCATTTACTGCATGCACTTGACCAGTGTTTGCCGCAAGGCAATCTAAAGAACGGTTTTTTGGAGGCACATAAAGCATAGGAACATCAAATTGGCATAGGAACACAAAATGTTGAGCAGTGTATTTTGAAAATATATCCTAGGATGCCCCAGTTTTGATTTATGACCTTGTTGCTGGTATCACTTTGCTTGTTGGCTGCGTGCACTGTCTATAAACTAAAAGGGTGTATACTATGTTGTCTCATGGGTATTCTTTTCGGATTGGCTAAATTTTTTTGGTAAGTGTGTTGAAATAGTTCCAAAGGGCAATTTTTTGTTTTAAAGGTAAAGGCAAAAAGACATAGGCAGAAATATTTTTTTGTGAAGGGAAGATATTTTTTGTAAAGGCATAGGCAGTTTTGTTCTTTGTTATCTAAAAACAAAGGCATAGGCAATTTTTTATTGCTGGTTGGATATTGGAGATTATTGTGTTTTTTGTTGATAAAATGACGAAAACTCAAAGTGCCCGGTTTGAAATTGAGAAATTTAATGGCAAGAATAATTTTGAGATCTAGAAGGTGAAAATGCATGACTTGCTTGTCCAACAAGGCGTGGTAAAGGCATTGATGGGTAAATCCAAACAACCTTACAACATCACAGAAGATGAGTGGGATGAAATGGATGAAAGAGTTGTAAGTGCCATTCGATTATGCCTGGCGGACGATGTCCTGTTTAATATTGTGTCGAAGACAACAGCTGCTGGTTTGTGGACGAAACTGGAGAAACTGTACATGACCAAATCCTTAACCAATAGGATTCTCCTGAAGCGACAGTTGTACGGTTTGCGAATGAAGGAAGGTACATCGATTGTTGATCATTTAAATGCTTTTAATACTCTTCTTGTGCAATTACAAAGTATAGAAGTAAAAATTCTATCCGAGGATAAAGCTATTACTTTATTGTGCTCATTGCCTGAATCATGGGATCATTTTGTTACTTCTATAAGTCTTAGTTCATCAGAAACTATTGAGTTTGATGATGTAGTTGCATCCTTATTATCAGAAGAAACAAGGAGGAAGTCACATTTCGAAACCTCTACATCAAAAGATATGATGGTTAGAGGTCGTTCGAAAGAAAGACGCCCCAGGAAGTCGAGCGACTCATGCTCAAAGTCGAAAGGGAAGAAGAGTAAGCTAAAGTGTTGGTTTTGTGGCAAATCAGGGCATTTAAAGAAGGACTGCTGGAAGCGACAGTAGCAAACTTCAAAAGCAGAGTCTTTGACAAAGAAGAAGGAGGCGAATACGACATATACAGGTTCGACATCGGGTTCAGGTATGAGTGATGAAGTATTATCAGTTAATGTGTCAAATAATGGTCAACATTGGTTGTTAGATTCCGGGGCATCAAACCACATGTGTATCCATAAAGAATGGTTTAAGGATTATAAATCAATTAATGATGGTGTTGTGTACATG
>APFE031370617.1:84234-95886 GCA_000404065.3 Pinus taeda
AGTTAATGCCTCCTATATTTGATGTGAGGGAGTTATGAGGCTGTTAGATTCTCTATGCTATATAACAGGCAACCATTCGGATGGTTTGCTAAGAGACTGTGAGTATTTCTTGATGTAATCTCCAAATTTGATTAATATATTCTGGATGCCTACGTTTGGTGGATGTAGCCCAGATTGGTTGGGTGAACCACGTTAAATACTGTGTTATATGTGCTTCTGCTGTGTGTTTAATTTAGTTTTGTTGTGCACCCGATCCAACATTCTTTTAACATTCCTTGTTCCTTTTCTTCCTCCTCTTCACAACCTATGTAGAATAATTTATTCTTAGCACACTTATGACCTTTCGTGTATTTTCTATCACAATTATAAGAAAGCCTTTTTTCTCTTTTTTCTTCTAATTATTGTGGTGTCAACGTTGTAGGTTTTGGAAGGCTAGGGGAAACAACACTTCCATATTTATAGTTGTGAGTGGTATGCTTCCTGGTTGCCATAATTTTGCTTTTCATTTTTCTTTCTAACTTGAATGCCTTCACCAATGAATTATGTTCCCAAAAGTGAACCTCATGTTGGATATTATCCTTTAAAGTCCCTATGAATACATCAACCCTATGCTCCTCTGGAATATATTTTACCCTTATGTTTAATTTTTGGAACTCCTCAATGTGCTCCATCATTCAACCCTTTTGTTTGAGATTAATTAATTTGCTAAAAAAAGTGTTTATTTTTGTATCCTTAAATTGTGCTATCATTTCTTCCATAAAAATCTCCCAAGTGACAATTTGTTTATGAGAGAAAAGCCATCAATACCATACAACCTAATTTGGTTCCAAATATAAAGTTTCAATACATACCTTCTGTGTATTTTGCACATTATGGAAATCGAAAATTTGCTCCATCTGTACTATCCATGTTCCAGGATCCTTGCCATCAAACTTCCTCATATCAATTTTTGGAACATGGTGGGTCTTCAATCCAAAATTAGAGTCCATGAAATCATGATTAACATTTCTTTTGTTCTCACCATGAGTTTCCTTTACTACCCTTTAACCATCAGTGACCATTTCTTGTAGCAACTTATTCAAATTTATCTTCAATTCTTCCATCTTATCGTCCATGCCATTCATCTTAGCATCCATGTCATTCATCTTATCTTCCATGCCATCCATCTTGCCTTCCATCTTAACTTGCATGCCATTCATATTAGCTTCCATTCCATTCATCTTGGCTTCATTTGACTTTATTCAGAATGAAATTTGTTGTACTTGGTCTTGTAGTTTTGATATATCATGTTGCATTTCTTCCCCTTCTTCACGAGTCATGCTACAACTTTTAGGTTGCTTACTAGATGTTTCTAGTTTTATTTCTTTAGGGCATTAACTAATTCTAATAATTCTTAACTATTCCCTTTGAATTCCTTCAAACTAATTTTTCAATCCAATCTTATGCAAATTAACAAAAAAAACCACACACCATTTTTTCACTTTGTAAGAGCTCGATATTAAATTTGTTGTACCTCTATAACTGCAGATCTAGAATATATGAAATCTTGTCCTACGGTAGCCCTCCAAGTCTTCTTTCTAGCCTCACCAGTAAGATCAATATTGGATTCTCTAAGGAAGAGTTATGCTAAATCTCCCATGGTTCCCTCATTATAAACTATTTCAGTAGAGCGAACTTGTATGAAATGCGAAGTGTCACTAATTTGACCTTAGTATCCAAAATGGATACACAGAAAACTACAGGCCATCCGCTTTCTAAAACTTTTGATGAAATTTCAATCTGATGCTAAAAACACAAGTTATCATGATCTTCCCGAGGACGTCTGTTTGGAATGTAATTATGGATTCTTGAAAAACTCTAACTTCCTCAAATGCTATCTCCACAAATATACTGAGAGAAGCTCTGACAGTCAGACCCAAAGTTCAGAACGATTTTAGCTAAAATGGGTTTCTTTTGTAGCTTTTAAAACGTTGCAAAAAAAAAGTTATAGCTAAAATGCGATGACGACCTGTTTGTAGCAGCAAAACCCTAGAATCCAAAGCTCTGATACCAAATGTTAGGAAACCAGCTCACCAAAAGATAGAAAATATAGATCAATGCCTTAGAATTCAGCCTCTTCGCAGGGGCAACCTCCCTTACATTACAAAAATTAATAGTTCTTGGATGATACAAATGGTTAAACCTCCCTTTTATATATATGAGTCTAAGGGGTCATGATATAATCAAGTTGACATAACAATAATAACACAAGGGCACAAAAATAACAATAGTGGGTTTCTATGGACCATATTAATAACAATATGGGGACACTGGGGGCACAATGATAATAATAAGGGATACAATGACAATAGTAATGGGGGAATCACTAGTATTATAGGAGCCTAACACATAGTCCAGACTCAATATCGAGGAATCGCCAAGGTGAGCCTTAGTCTAGACTCCATATCTGGCAGTCGTCAATGTGTTCTCTATCCATATGCCATATCAACCCTTGGGCAGTTGCGTGTCACCTTCAATGTGTGTTACCGTTAGGCTTAGCCACTTCACTATTCAACAATCGAGGTACATTGGCAGTTGGCTTAAACAATAGTTATATTACTATATTGAAGTTTCAATGTCATTTTCAACAGCATGTTTCAAGTTCCACTGTTCAACAATCAAATGTTCGGCATATTCCATTGGTTATGACTTTTCAACCCTATAAATGTGGCTTAAATAGCTTTTAAAAATACACTAAGAAATGGTTTCATACCATCCATCCACCAAGTCATCAAGCATTCCTACCTTGGTTGATGTCTTGCCGACTTCAAAGGATTTAACCATCCACTCACAACTTTGGGTATTTTTGTTCTTCTAGAATCTATTATTTATGTATTGGTTCAGTTTTCTTATGTTAAATGAACTTGCAAATTCACATTACAATGCAATATATGGTTATAATATTTCCTTTAGGTAGCATTTCCTCATATATACCTAATTGTGTTTCAAAGTCATAATGATATATTAATTTGAAATGTGCCTTTTTTTCTGGATAGACTCCTTGTTGATCGTTAACAAAACCTCATATCCTTTAAAACCAACCCTCTTTTTTGCAAAGTTATATATGTCATTTTTAATTTTTAATTTTTATTGTCTTTTACAGGAGCCAAATTAAATAAAAGGCACAACTCCAAATCTAAATAGAAGCCACAATTTAAACAGAAGTCGAAAAAAATAATAATGCCAAGGGAGAAGGACTTTGCTTAGGCTTATTGTCACAATATTCTAGGAGACACTAAGCTCCTTTGTAAATTTTGAAAAGCGAAATGTAGTGGAGGCATTTATAGATTCAAGTACCACATTGCACAAATAAAGGACCATGATATATGTCTCTACAAAAACATTAACGAAAATTTCAAACACCAAGCAACCTTGGCCATTGATATGTTGAGTTAGAATAATGCAAAGAAATAAAAGAAAAAAAAGAAGTAGGAACTCCTCGAGTTGACAATTTTTCTTCCACTACCCCATTGTCATCTCCCTCTATTGAATCATCAATGCAGTTCCCAAGTTTCCCACACATTCCTCCAATTCCAAGTCAAAATCAAGGCCAAATGAATCATCCCGCATTCAACATTGGAGGTGGAAACATAAACACGTTTTTCTCTTCCCACACAAAACCTGGTTCCCAACCTACCTTGGATACCAGTAGTTGGAAAAAAATATCCATAGTTAGGCAAGGAGGGCAATTGCTAGCTTTTCGTACTATTCTGGCATACCTTTCCACTGTGCCATAAGTCCTTATTGGAAAGCTATGATTGATGCAGTTGTTGTTGTAGGTCCGAGGTTCAAAGCTCCTTCATTAGAAAGCAATACGACAGACTTTTTATTAGAAAGTGTTGAAGATGCCATGCTTGTGCGATCTGAGTTTCGTTCATCATGGGTATAAAGAGGGTGCACGATCATGAGTGGTGGATGGAAATATTAGAGGAATATAACTGTAATAAATCTCGTTGTATCTTATCCAGTAGGTACAATGTTTCTCAAATTAGTGGATGCCTTAGACAAGGTTAAGACTGCACAACTTATTTGTGAAATGATGGAGGAAGTCATTCAAGAATTGGGAGAAGAACATGTTGTACAAATTCTCACTAACAATACAACCAATTATATGGCTGCTAGTTTACTTTTCTAGATTAGGCACGCCACTATTTTTTGGACCTATTCTATTGCCCATTGTATAGATTTAAAGCTTGAGGACATTGGTAAGCTTCATTGAATACATGAGGTTGTGGAGAAGGAAAAATCCATAACCAAATACCTATACAACGACATTATTGTCCTAAATACCATGAGAAAATACATTGAAGTCAAAGAAACTATTCGACCTACAATGACTATATTTGTAGCAAGTTTCATATCTTTGCAGTTTGTGGTTGAGTAAAACATAGATTTGAAGAGGATGATCTTCGGACCTGACTAGATGGCATATAAACATTGTAACACCCTTGAAGGAATTGAAGTTGTTGCACTTGTGTTTAATGATGGTTTCTGGAAAGATGTCGAAGAGATTATTGTTGTGATGGAGTCCCTTGTTAGACTTCTTAGGTACTTCATGTATTTTAACCTTTTCATGTTTTGAACTTCATTTCAATATTCTTTTTATTTTCAATGTTTCATATTAATTTAAATTTGAAAGCTTTAAATTTTAGGATGGTTGATGGTCACAAACCTGCTATGGGTTACATTTATGAGGCAATGGATCTCACAAAGGAGGCCATGACAAGAAGAGATGGGGATGAGGAGGCAAACGATATGCCTATCTGGGACATTATTGATGTACATTGGGATAGGAAATTGCATTCCCCCTTACATGCTGCTAGGTACTTCTTAAACCCATAATATTTTTATGATAAGAGCAAATTTAATGAGGATGGGGAGGTTCACAGAGGACTTATGACATGCATGGAAAGGTGCTTCCCTGATCCAAAAGTTCTAAGTCATGTCCTTTCCCAGCTATAAGATTATAGAGAACCACCTAAATTATTTTCCTATACTAGTGTTATATGAGAAAGGTCTAAAGTGTTGCCAGGTATCCTTTGAGGCTTGAAGGCTTTATTAGTTCATTAAATTTGTTTAAACTTTATTTTTTATGCTAAATGTTTTATTAAATTTTGTTGTCTTTTTATGTTTTTACTATTTAGTATTTAGTACATATACTCACAAACCCTTGCCACTTGATAGGTCTTTGGTGGAAAAAAATTTGTAGTGGTATGACAGATTTGAAGAGATTTTCCATTCAAATCTTAAACAAAACATTCAGTTCTTTAGGTTGTGAGTGAAACTAGCACATGTTTAAGAAAATACATTCTAAGAAGCGCAACTGATTGACACAAAAGCGCTTAAATGACGTTGTACTTTTCCATTACAATCTACAACTTCACAACAATAAAATACTAAGTGATAGCTTGAATTTGAAGGTTTCATAATCTGATTTAGAATTTAAAGTTTAAACTTTAAAGTTCAAAGTCAAACTTAAATTCACATTTCAATGTCTCAATGAAAATGGTAGCTTTGGATCATTCACCAATAGACCTTAAAGAGATAGATTTGCAAACTACAGATGCAACAAATTGGGTCCAATTAGAGGAGGCTCGTCTTTTAAGCCTACATGACTTAAAGAACTTTGAGAGTCAAGCAAGCAGAGGAGTCGGAGGAATCACTTCTATTTCTCACTCTTAAGAGTCTTACACTCTTAGTTACTGATTTTTTCTAATTAATATGTAGTTGTTTGTAAACTTTTAGAATCAGTTGCTTCTAGTTCTATGTAGTCACTAGTTAGGAGTCATCACTCAGTACTTTGGATCATGTTTGGACTCATAACATATATGAGATGCTTATTCATTCATGATATTTTGGACATAAATTGATATTATGAATTGTTTGGACATGGCTTTACTGAATATCAATGAGAAATGTTTTTTTTTAATTCAATATATGTCCATATTTTTATTTATTGAATTAACTCATTTTTTCCCGTTTTTTTTCTATTTTTTCCCAATCTGATTAAAACTCTTAGCTCTGTTTCCTCATCAATTTATTGTGTACTCCGAGTCTGGTAACATTGGTTACAAGTTTCATTCTTCACTTATGAGTGCTAAGGTGTGATAGAGAGTGCCAATGCATGCTGAGGAGTGTTAGGGAGTACTAGGACAACACAAGGGAGCACTAGGTCAAAATGCATGGAAGTGAATGAATATGAGGGTGTGCTAGGGAGTGTCCATCAATGCTACTTTTCATGCCAAGGAGGGAGTCAAAAGATATGCTAAGAACAGGTAAGGCATGCCAGGGGATATCAGGGAATTTCAAGAGGTACTAGAGTGCGCTAGGTAGTTCAGGGGTGTGCTAAAATGTGCCAAATAGTGTCAAGGAATTCCAAGTGCTAAGACTTGCTAGGATGTGTATGGTGCCAGAGTATACTAATATGTGCCAAGGAGTTTGGAGGCAAAAAAAATCAATAACCAAGCTAAAATCAAAGGAAATGAACCCATAAGAGGGTCAACTGCAAAGGAGGGTCATCAAAAATAAAATAAATTAAGATTAGTAGGTAACTACTTCATTTACTTTGGGGCATATTTCATTTATTTGGTTCTCCCTAAATATTAAATATCAAAGTATTGATTCAATACCACATTGATTAATATTCATTTTTTAATAGAAACAAAGAGAAATCATTGCAATTTTATATACCTTAATAACTAGAATTACATTTTCATTATTGAGGATTTAGAGGAGTGTACATACATCATTGAACTTTAAGGTAACAAGAGTGATGTGCTAGCATAGAACAAAAGTAAAAGAAATTGAGTGAGAGCCATGGAAGAAGAAAACATCCCCCATAGAAGAAATTATGTGCCTTCTTATAACAATCATCTAGCTTGTTGACTCTAAGGACACCATCAATAGTGATCCACTATATAATGACCATGTAATGACTGCTTGCAAAGTGATTCATGCATGTATTTTTTTTCCATTCAATGTCAAGGTCGAGCTAAGCTTGTGCTAGTTGGGTTAAGCCTGGAAGACCTCCTTGCCATTATCGTTACTGAATATTTGACCAAATACCCTAAGTATGTCCACCTTCAAAGAGCTTAATATAATGAAGCTCATTCAATGAACTTGCACAAGTGATATCATTGATAAAAACCAAAACATGAAAGCACAATGATAAAACTAAAATTGGAATAGTTTACGAGTCAACCTTCTTGATAAAATAATTGATTTCTTGTTGGCGAGAATTATAGGGTGGGACGTGGTGATGAAAATGAATACGATATGGAAATACATGGAATGGAATTTGACGAAGGGGTACAATGAGATTCAATTCTATATATAATACCTACTCAAATTTATCATTTATATATTGAAATATGTAAATTAAGAAGATAGTACATCAAATTATGAAGTTAAATTATGAAACACCATGGAACAACTTACTTTAGAACTCATTTCCAGCCATCAAAGAGATGGAATAGACTGCTTAAGCAATCAAAATAGAAATAATACCCATTGGAGATATTGGAGATAGTATATACACTTGGATCATCTATATCAAGCTAAATGTGGTAGAAATCAACCTCTTCCTAAACCTAGTGTCCTAGATGGGCAAGGCAAGGTGTCATAAAACCAATGATACTTCCATAAATTACATATAATTCATATATATTAGTTTGAAAATGATCAATTTCACAAGAATCACAAGGGATGAAATGAAAATCAAAATTTAAAACTATCCTCTAAAAACTCATATAGAAAGTGGGATAACAGGTCCTATGACACCCAACCTACAATTTGTAATGGGAAATCCTTAAAAGAGTCTCTAAAGAAATATGTCCCATTGTGGGAGTCAATAAGAGGTATGAGGCCCCACCAATTTGCTATTTGAAGAAGTTTGAATCTTGGTTTGTCAATTTTGGCCCTAAGTGGGCATGGAAACATGGACACAAGTGACCCCCTTGTATGATTTCAAAAGGGCAAAGCCACATAAGGCCTTATATAAATATATAACTCCAAGTACCTCTGTCATAAAAATATCTAGACATGTATTGATAGAATGTAGACAATGACCCTTCTAAATCTTGATAAATAAAATAGAAAATCCCTTTAATCCCATATTAAATGGGGCATCTATAGATAAGGTGATCCTCTAGCTCTATTTCATGTATATGGCAAATCTATCTAATGTTATTCATAAGCGGAATATCATGATGATAATTTTAAACTTGAAACTGATGTAAACCCACTCTAAACCCATGAAGGGGGATCTAATAGGCAACATCTAGCTCTCTTGTTTGTATGTGGGTTAAAAAATAAGGCCCCGTCTCATTTTCATAAAGTTTTCCTAGTAAACATCCAGCTTATAGTTGAGGCCATGAAAGGAAGAACTCCAAGTACACTGAATTTATTGTCTATAAATAACCTCCTTGACAACGTAGCACAAACATATAATGATGGCATTTACATTGGAGGTCTATGTCACTTAAATTGTGTTACAACCTTAATCACTCACCCACAAAAATGTTTCTTTCTCCCATGTGATGATGTATCAACCCAAATGCAGAAACAAATTGCAAAGAAAAAGGAATTTAAACATTACGTAACTTTAATAGTGCCCCACATTCACACCTGGCTCACCACTAATGGAAAATGTGAAGCTATTTCAAGCATTGATGTAGATAATATCATTTTATTTTCTCTTATGTATAGTATTCCACTTTTACACCATTGAGGTTTTTTAGCAAACAAAATATTTGTATCGAGGGTTATCTCCTTTTTCATTGGAACTAAAGAGGCCTTGTCATTATGAATGATCTATTCATTCCCAATTCTCTGTGTGGGAGAGTAATACAAGATCCATCTCAAAATGAAGGGTATATATTTTGAGCAATTTTGATTAAGGTTTTGCAATCTATCCAATTGCTCTACATTTAGAATACATGGTAATAAATATTTACCCACAAACACATACCCTCAAGATCATCGCATAGTTCTCTAAAAATTAAATGGTGCCAATATTATTAGTTATTCGTCAATGATTCTCCTACAAAGTTAGTTTGTTGGTTTTAGGTGTTGTTTTTAGCCTTGGATGCTAAGTTGTTAAGGGCTTCAGGAGTTAAGGATTAAGGACCAAGGGCTTGGGGTCAAAAGGATTTAGGGGTTAAGGGCTTAAGGGTTATGGGTTTAGGTGATAGGGGTTAATTTTTATAGGCCATGGGTTAAGAGGATAAAGGTTAAGCACCAAGGTCTTAATTTGTTCATGATTTATAGGTTAGGATTTAGTGGTGTTGGCTTGATGGGGCCTGACTGAGGTTCAACGTTAATTAGCCAAACAAATCCCTACACTACTGGCCCTTTCAGCATTATCCCACAGAGCGTGGACTGAAGTCTCACCCAAAGCAACATCAGAGGATGCTAGAACCAAGTTTCTACACCCTGAGATGGTTATGATGTCGTTTGATTTCTTCTATCCCTGCCTTTGTGTAGGTGATCTCACTCTAGGGCTTGTAAGAGAAACCCTTTATTTCGGCTTTCAATACCTTCACAAAACTATACAATCAACCTTTTCGCATCCCTAACCTATGGCTCAGGTGCTTTCGTGCTATTATGGAAGCGCGCCATGGAGATTCCTCAATTTCCCGAAGTGATTTTCTTATCTTGCCAAATACTTGAAGTTACCACTATGTAATCAGATATTCGTAGTTGCATTTAATTATTCAATGTAATTGCATTCATTCTTGCATCATATAAGCATAATAAATGAAATTCATACATAATATATTTAAACCCATCAACATAACAAAGACACAGAAATTGCAGAACAACTCCTTTTATTTATATTTCCCAAGTGTTTATAGACTCTATTCACCCTGTGCACATAGCTACAAGGGTCCTCGCACTCGGCTGCAGAATTCAACCCTAGGCCTCTATGCACTTAGTTGAAGAGGCTCTACCTACACTACAACCCAAGACTTAGATTTCTTTCTCTAAGCCTATGACTCTCTTACATGTTGTGTCTCCCAATCTACTTAGACCTTAGCTCATTTTATAGAATCCCATGGTCTGCGGACCATGGGTAGATCTCTTACAGCGGAATTTACTTTATAAAATTAAGGGTGGAATACCCTTTATGACACATAACACCTTCGCACTCCGTGACCACAAAATTCATAGTGTTTACAGTAATATTACAAGAATTGACTTAAACATCGACTTTTATCCCCAAAAATGCCCTTGGGGGATCTCGCTCCCAACATGTGGACTAATGTTTAATGGGTAAAGGGGTTGATGAGTTGTGTTCTATGAGTGTAGGCGTTAAGGGATTATGGCCGAAGGTTAAGAGGATAGGAAATTTAGTATAAAATTATTATTTACTTTATCATAGTGTTGATATGCTTTGGAGGTATTGGAGTACCCCGAGAAGATAAACTTTTGACACCTTGCACCAGGTTTGTTTATGTTTTCCTTAGGAACAACAAGCAGGTGGAACCAAAGATCCTGAGATGCCTCACTAAAAGAATGTGGCCATACCACATTTCATAAGGAGTTTTGTTTCTTCTAACATGAGATGGGAATTTGTTTCTAATATACACTGCACATAGAAATGCATTAACCCGAAACATCAACTTTACATTTTTGAAATACATTAGCGAACAAACCGCATTTAATATTTTCATGTGCACTCTTTCAGCTACACTATTCTATGGAGGATTATAAGGCATATTGGTTTGATTTTAAATCCCACGCTAGCAAAGATAGTTTTCAAATTCATTTGAAGTATATTCTTTTCCATTATCAATAACATGATATTATGTATCATTTTCAATGCATGCATGAAATTTTTTTAAAGTTTCAAATGATCCATATATATTCTTCAATACATATAACCGTCACATTCTAGCGTAATCATCAATAAAAGTTATCATAAATTAATTTCTATTTGCAAAAGGAGCAGGCCTAGGGCCACACAATTTAGATTTAATGAGTTTAATATTTCTATGTGCTCTAGAAACAAAATCATGAAATTGTTGTGTGTTATGTTTTCCTAATATATAATAATCTCATTGCTTCGGCTTCCTAGGAATGGTTGGAAAACTAGCAACAATATCATTTCTCTTCAATAAATGAAAATTTTCATAGTCCAGATGTCCAAAAATTGCATGTCATAAAATACTAGATGGAAATCTACCTTCATTACAGTGAGACCTATATTCATAGTTCTTTGCATAGATAGATATTCCTTGCATCTTCAAGAATCTTCCTTATTATATTCTTGTCATTCCAAGTGAGTTGGTTGATGGTTTTCTCACTTCAATATTTCCATGAAACATGTGAATGGAGTGCCCTTGCTAATGGATATGAACCATGGAAAACAATTTCCTTTGCAGCTTTGGGAGATAGAGAACATCATGTAAAATAAATTCAATGATTCTAGGCAGTTTGAGCCTGATGGTAGCAATTCTTGATGGCTTGGGTTTTGACTTTTTCACAAATTATATTGCTCCATCTATAGAGTCACTGAAATATTCAAAGAAATATATGTGAAAGGTCATGTCACATTTTGCACCTGTATCAAGCAACCATCCATCCTTCCACAAAGAAAATGAATTATTAAAT